>JAODAL010019033.1:0-73110 GCA_025379985.1 Phyllomedusa bahiana
ATTCTTGAAAATGGGGGAGTATTTATAGTTATTTCTATACTAGAGAGCAGTTTTTTATGGTGTGATTTTCTTGTAAAGGGGCAGTTTATAGTAGTTATATTCTTATGTATGGGGCAGTTTATGTATTTTAAATTCTTAAAACATAGGGAAATTTTAATAACTATATCTTGTACATGGGAGCAGTATTATAGTAGTTATATTGTACAAAGGGGGATTTTAAAGTAGGTATATTCTTGTACATAGAGAGCAGTGTTATAGTAGTCATTTCTTGTACTGTGGTTGATTATAGTAGTTATATTCTTATACATAGGGGCAGTCTTATAGTAGTTATATTTTTACATAGGGGCGTTTTTAATAGTAGCATATTTTTGTAAAAGAGGGCAGTATTATAGCAGTTATATTCCTTTTTACATAGGGCATATTATAGTTTTATACTTTTGTAATAGAAACCCAGTTTAAAATAGTTACAGTAAACTCTTGTACATGGTGCAGAATTATAGTACTATATCCTTTTATATATGGGGTAGTATTAGGTAGTTATATTCTTGTAATGGGAAAGTATTATGTAATGATATTCTTCTAAATAGGGGAAGTATTTGAACAGTATTTTGTACTGTAATTGTTATCTGTAAATGGGCAGTTTTATTATTAATTCTTGTAAAAGGAGTTGAAATTTTAAAATTTTTTTTTTGTACATGGGGGGTTTTATATAGTTATATTCTTTCACCTAAGAACATATAGAACAGTTAATCTTGTACAAGGGCAGTAAAGGCGTTTTTTTAAAAGGGCATACTCGGGTAATAAAGGGGTTTTCTGTTTGAAACCGAACAGGGTCCCCAAAACCTGCATGAAAGTTCCTAATCCAAATGGTCTTTTTCCACATAGATGTAAGTATATCCTTTAATTTTAAAAACCCAAACATGTATTTGCCACAAACAAAAATTCCAGATAGATGCTAATCAACATCTGCAAAACAAATAAATTTTAATGGCACTCAGTAAGATTGTTTGGCTGATAAGGGTGGAGCAAAAATTCTGAGGGCTCCCATGCAGAAAATTTCAAACCCGTCAACCAATAATTTTATTGTACCCACGCCCTTTCTTTTCCTAACAATCCCAATAATTTTTAAAAGGCACAAAAATCTTAGCTTTTAACATGTACCCAAGTCTAAAGCGCAGTTGGCGAAACCTATGGGAAGCGGCCCAGGGGGCACTTTGGGCCACCCCTGCGGCAGCATGCCAGGCTGGCCACCGGCCTTCCTGTACGTCACCGGACACCGCGCCGGCAGGGCTCCCGGGGTCCGGGGCACAGTTGGACCTGGGCCTCAGCAGCCCAGGCCGAACACAGCGGCACTCGGGACCTGCCGCGCACCCCCCAGCTTTTAGGGGTGCGCGGCGTCCCATGTTGCAGCTGGGCGCGAAAGCATGTATAACATCATCGCCCCGATGCCGTCTCGGGCGCACAGCCTCATAGACTGTGCGAATGAGGAGCTACGAGGGGCAGCCCGCCTGGGAAAGAAAAGGGAAATAGAAGAGGAAGCGGTGGGCGGAAGTAAGGTGGTGAGGGGGGGGCAGGATAACAGGGGGCTGGGGGAGCAGCTATATACAGGCGGCTGGGGGGAGCAGGCTATATACAGGCGGTGGGGGGAAAGGGTTATACAGGGGGCTGGGGGAGAGGTATATACAGGGAGGAGGGGGAAACAGGGGATATACATTGCGGGGGGAGCGGTATAAAGGCGGTGGGGGGAGCAGGCCCAATTTCAGGCGGGTGGGGGGGGAGCAAGCTATTAACGGGGGCTGGGGGTTGACAAGCTATATAGAAGGCGGCGGGTGAGCAGGCTATATACAGGCTGCTGTGGGAGCAGGCTAAAACAGGACGTCTGGGGGGTGAGCAGGCTATATAGCGTGCTGCTGGGGTAGCATGCTATAATACAAGGTGGCTGGGGTTGTACAGGCTATATACAGGCGCTGGGTGATGCAGTCAATATACAGGGCATCCTGGGGGTGAGCAGGCTATATACAGGCTGCTGGGGGGGAGCAGTTTAATACAGGCGGCTGTGTGGGGGGAGCAGGCTTTAAACAGGCGGCTGGGGAGCAGGCTATACACAGGCGGCTGGGGAGGTTGAGCAGGCCTATATACAGGCGGCTGGGGGAGCAGGCTATAATACAGGCGGCTGGGGGTGAGCAGGCTATATACAGGCGGCTGGGGATGAGCAAGCTATCTACAGGCTGGTGGAAAGTGCTGGCTATATACAGGGTGGTGGAAAGTGCTGGCTATATAGAGGCTGGTGGGGAGGGCAGGCTATATACAGGCTGGTGGGGAGAGCTGGCTACATACAGGCTGGTGGGGAGAGCTGGCTACATACAGGCTGGTGGGGAGAGCTGGCTACATACAGGCTGGTGGGGAGAGCTTGCTATATACTGCTGTGGGGAGCTGGCTATATACTGCTGTGGGGAGCCGGCTATATACAGACCTGGGGAGCCGGCTATATACAAGCCGGCTATATACTGCTGTGGGGAGCTGGCTATATACTGCTGTGGGAAGAGCTATATCTATATACTACTGTGGGGAGAGATATCTATATATAACTGTGGGGAGCGAGCTATCATAATACTGCTGATGGGTGAGAGCTATCTATATACTCGTCTGGTGGTGAGAATTATCTGGTATACTCTTTGTGGGGATGAGTCTATCTGTATACTGTTTGGTGGGAGAGCTATCTGATACTGGTTTGGATGGAGAGTTATCTGTATACTGTTTGTGGGAGAGTTATCTGGTATAACTGTTGGTTGGGGAGAGTGTTATCTGTATACAGGCTGGTGGGGAGAGTTATCTGTATAATCTGTTTGGTTGGGGAAGAGTTATCTGTATACTGTTTTGGTGGTAGGAGTTATCTGATACCTGTTTTGGTGTTGGGGAGAGTTTTCTGTATACCTGGGGCTGTGGGGAAGTTATCTGTATACTGTCGTTGGTGAGGCTGTATACGCCCTGAGGTGACCTATATCTATATACCCTCCCTAATTGAGGGTCCTAGTAGCACCAACCTAGACTTAGTGGGACTTATATAATTAATAACTAAGGATTGCTGAAAAGTGAGGATTTCTAATATTATTTGTGTCAAAATCTGCAGGGAAGAGTTTGGGGTCTGGGGGGGGGGGGGGAAAATCAGCATGAGGTATGAACGCAAATGGAGAATAAACCGAATGTTAACGACTTACAGAGAACGTCACATGTTGTCACTAAATGAGCCTGTAAATGTAATCTCTTATATGTGTGCAAAGTGATAAATTGGTTTTTTATTTAGAAATTGGTGTGGTGGTGATTATTCAGTCCTATTTGGAGGTGAGATGTGTCGTATTATTCAGTCACTTTGGTGGTTGAGATACTTAGCAGTATTATTAAGTCACGAATTGGTGGTGGTGTTGTGGTATTAATCCAGTCACTTTGTGGTGGGCATACAGCAGTAATATATCCTGTCAACTATGTGGTGGGTGGAGGTGTTTGTGTTAATTAATTCAGTCACTTTTGTGGTTGTGGTGATGTTGTGGTATTATCAGTCACTAATGTGGTGGTGTTTGTGGTATTATTCAGTTCGACTAATTGGTGGTGGTTTGTTGTGGTATTATTCAGGTCACTATTTGGTGGTGGTTGGTGTTGTTGTGGTATTATTCAGGTGCACTATGTGGTGGTGTTGGTTGTTGTTCGTGGTATAATTCAGCGTCACTATGTGGTGGTGTTTGTGGTAATTATCAGTCACTTTGTGGTGGTGGTGTAGTTGTGGTATGATTCACTCACTATGTGGTGGTTTTGTGGTATTATCATTCACTAGTGGTGGTGGTGTTGTTGTGGTAGTTATTCAGTCCACTATGTGGTGGTTGTGGTGTTGTTGTTGTTTTTTTCAGTCACTATGTGGGTGGTGGTGGTGTTTTTGTGGTATTATTTCAGTCACTATGTGGTGGGTGGTGTGGGAGGTGTTTGTGGTATTATTCAGGTCACTATGTGGTGGTAGGTGGTGTTGTGTATTATTTCAGTCATTATGTGGTGGTGGTGGTGTTGTGGTAATTATTCAGTCACTATGTGTGTGGTGATACATGGCAGTATTATTCATTCTCTATGTGGTGGTGTTGAGTGGGTATTATTCATCAATGGTCTGCTGAGCACACTGTGTACACGGCTCCTACCACTATATGTCACTAGTAATAGTGGAAATATAGCAGAGGATGGGCTAAGCGGGCCTGTCACATCCCTCTATTAAATTTGTTGTGCGGCCCCGCTAAACCAGTATCAACCTCCCTGCGTCGTGCCGACGTCGGCGGCACTTTGCGGGTAACTAAGGTTTTTTTGGTCTCAGTTTCGCACTCGGTCTCAAAAAAGGTTTTCGCCATCTACTGTCCTAAAGGATAATAGCTAGCTTCTTTAATGTGACTGGGCTGCCTTATGTATTGGGCTCCTGTGCAGTTACACAGGTTGCAGCCCTTGGGCCATTGGCCCATGACCAGTTTTTATTCTCTGCCCAATGTCTACTCCCTATTATTCATAAAATACTCAAAAGCCTTTGCCTTTCTTGACCACAAACCAGCCCATCACTGCTCAAAGCCTCACCCGCTTAATATGATACCATGCCCCTTTGCATTTGAACGGGCACTAATCCAGCAATCTCCACCCACGGTATATGACACCATGCATAATAGCATATTCATGGTACTTTAAGTGGACATGTTTGCTGGTAATGGCTAAATGCAGCACTAAAATATTTTGTCTGAGATAATAATTCTAACAGCACAAGGTGGATCATCAAGATGGTGGGGTGGGGGGGGAGTGTACACTATGTTTTGACATAGAATCATTTTTTATAAACTAAGCAATTTTATTCCGGCAATTCCTTCCCACAATCTACCGCTCAGCAAATGATTCAAAGCCTTCAGTGTGATTTCATCTGTGCAGACTCTAATCCACTTACTTAATGAAATACATAATTAACATATTATAATTGCAGTAAAGATGGTTTTGACAGGAATCATTTCCCGTATCTAATACCATGGTAATTTAATCTGTTTCCCACTCCCTAACACGACCCTTCGTGATTAAGTTTCATAAGATTTTTTTTCCCCTTCTTGATTGATTGATTCATTTGACGTGTTCAGGCTTTGCAAGAAGTTGTCAGTTTATGCAGAGCTTTGCAATGTTGTGGCAGATGGTATCAGGAAGGAAAACTCCCTGTGTGGTCTTGCTTTTTTTTGGGTTTGTTTCTAAACGCCCAGATAATCCAAATACAGTCTGCCTGATCTACTGCATTGTTTCACTTTTTATAGGCTGTCGGTGGGCTATGAGAGGTATTATTAGACTTGAGAAAACAGGATGTATAAAACGGAGTCTTTATGCTGACAATTTCTTCAGTAATAAAACCCACACGCATATACTATTACTTCATTTCAATGCCAGGGCTGTGGTACCTGTTTTCTGTCGCTCTTGTTTATAGTGAAACTTCTAACAAGTTCTGGATATTGGGAACAAACAAGTGGTGGACAGACAAAGTTTTCAGCAGTCACAGCATTGTACAAAAAAAAAAAAAATAATTTTGCAAAAGTGTGCCCAAAAGGGATAGCGGGGTTCCGAATTCCCCCCCAGTGACAAAACCCGCACTATCCTATGTGAAGTTTTTGAAAAGTTCACCTGTATAGCTGTTCCCCAAGGTTTTTCCATTTTTTTTTAAATCACCCTTTTCCCCCAAATATACTCCTTCTCCCTACTTGCCCCTTTTGGGTGTTTAAACCCTTTAAACTGCCAAATTACTTTTTATCAAGCAAACATCTGGGGTACCCCAAACCCTGTTCCCAAACACTGTGAATATTTTGATATGCCCCCCTTTTTTTAAAATTAAAAGCAGACTGTCAAGAAGCCCCATGGGTCTGCAAACATCAAGGGGGTTTAAAGTATTTTCTGGTGGTTCCACAAAATCCAAAATTAAAGGCCCCCCACGAACTTTTTGCAGAAACCCAAAACAAAAATTAACATATGTCACGGATCACGGCGCGGTCCCCCTGCCCCGGGCCCCCTGCGGGGTTTGGCCTTTCCCAGTACTTTTCCCCCCCTGTCCGGGGCCCGTTGCTTTTGGGGCCCCTTTTGTGCACCCGTGGGCCCCCTAGGGCTTTTTCCGGGAGCTTCCGCCTTTTTTTTATTCCCCGTCCTGTGGCAAACCCTTCCTCTTCAAACCCCGGGGCGTCGCAGGCTGTTTTAAATTTGGGGCCCCGGGCCCCAAATTTTAAAAAAACCCCCCCCGTGCCCCAGTCTCCCGGGCTCCAGGCCTCGCGCTGGGGGGTGGAGCACCCACTGGGTCTTCAGCTTCATGTGCGTCCCTTGGGCGCACCCCACAGCTGAGGCTTTGGGGCAGAGAAACGAGGCTCCCTGCCCCCAGACAGTGTCGGACCCGCAGGTTCTACACCGCGAGGCTGGCGGGCCTCACAGCGCTAAGGACCCGCCCCGGGCCCCGTGCGCCCTCAAGGGGAACGTCGCGATGACAACCCCGTCATCACGGAAAGCTTCCCGTTTCCCGGGCGGGACAGCGCCTCAAAGGCCGTTTCCCCGGGGGAGCCGCCAGGGGCGCGGGGGTGAAAAAAGGGGGGACGCGCTCGCCGGGGGGGTTTTAAAGGGGAGGAAAAAAAATTTTGTTATTTTTTTTAAACATTTTTCCCCTTTCCCAAATGCCCCTATAAAAGCCTGTGCCCCTATAATGCTTTTCCTGTGGCCCCCCTATCCCGCCTGTGCCCCTATAATGCCTTCCTGTGGGCCCCCCCTATCCCCTGCCCGTTTGGGCCCCCCTTATCCCGCCTTGGCCCCCAATCCCTTGTGGCCCCAAAAAACCCCTGCCGGGGGCCCCTATATCCCTGCCTGTGGCCCCCAAATGCTGGGGTTTTTGGGCCCCCAAAATCCCCCCCTGTGACCCCCATATGCTGCCTTGGCCCCCCTATCCTGTCTGTGGCCCCCCATATACCCGCCGGGGCCCCCATAATGCCCGCCTGTGGCCCCCATTTATGCTGCCTGTGGGGCCCCCATATCCCCGGGCCCGTGACCCCCATATGCTGCCTGTGGCCCCCATAGCCCGGCCTGTGACCCCCATTTGCTGCCCGGGGGCCCCCAACCCCTGCCTGTGACCCCATTCAGCCCGCCTGTGGGGCCCCCCTAAAAACCCGCCCTGGGGAAACCCCCCTCTGCCGCCTGTGGCCCCCCTATCCCCGCTGTGGGCCCATTTTATAATGCCTGGGGCCCCATAATGGGCCTGGCCCGTGGCCCCCATATGCTGCTGTGGGCCCCTTTTTTACCTGCCTGTTTGGGCCCCCATATACCCGCCCTTTACCCCCATATACTGCCTGGGGACCCCCATATCCCCAAGCCCTGGCCCCCAAAATGATGCCTTTGCCCCTTATACCTTTCCGTTGGGCCCCCATTTACCCTTTCCCCTTTGCCCCCATATAACCCGCCTGGCCCCCATAACCTGCCCGGGGGCCCCCCAAAATTTCTGCCCATTGCCCCCCTATTTAAATGCCCCCAGTGCCCTTATATACCTGCTTGTGGGCCCCCCCTAAACTGCCTTTAGGTTTCCCCCCATATTTTCTGCCCCCAAAAGACCCAAAAACCTGCCTGTGGCCCCATATATGCCTGTGCCCCCATTTACTGCCCCTTTTTTCCCCCTATAACCTTCCCGTGGCCCCTTATCACCCAGTGCCCCCATATACTGCCCGGGGCCCCCTTTTACTGCCTCAATGACCCAAAAAACCTGCCTGTGCCCCCCCATACCCGCCTGTGGCCCCTTTTTATACCCTCATGCCCCTAAAATACCTGCCTCAGTGCCCTTTTTATACCTGCCCCATGCTCCTATAAATGCCCTCAGTTCCCCTATATTTTGCCTCAGTGCCCCCAAATACCCGCCTTTTGGCCCCCCCTTTAAAACCCCCTTTGGGCCCCCTTTTGACCGCCTGTGGCCCCCTTTTAAAATGCCTTCCGTGCCCCTATTTTTCCTAACTGAGGGGGCTGCCCATACCTAAAAATTTAAAAGGAGTTGTGGAAATGTGAAAAGGGTTCTACGGGTATTTTTTGTCCAAAATTTCCCAGGGGGAGATTTCCCGAAAGCAATCACATGAAGGTTGGGAACCGTATGGAGAAGAAAAGGGAAAGTTTAAAAGACGCTGATTCAGGAAAAAAAAACCTCTCCGGGGAGTTACAAAAAAGTAACTGCAGGGTAATCACCCTTTTTTGTCTGCAGAAATCTCATACAACTAAATACTACCACTATATTTGGGCCCCCGTATGGCCCCGGGGGTATATGTAATCAGAGCCCGTTTTCAGCTGGGGATCACATTGGGGGGGGTCCCCGTTCGGGGGCAGGGGCTGGCAGGATTATTTGAGCCCTTTAAATAGTAATTGTTTTGGGTTTTGGTTTTTTAGGATGTTTTTAGTCCCAATCACTTGTTTTGGTAGGGTTTTTCTCCAGTATCGGTTTGGGTTAAATTGGTGAATGTTTAGGGGTAATTTTTCATATAAGGGTTTAGAAGTTTTAAAAGTAAAATTGTCATTGGGGGATTTTTTTATGTACAGGAAAAACGAGGAAATTTGGGCGGGATCCCGTTTTGGGGTGTGCAAAAATTAGTTTACAGGAACAGAAGGTTTTTCTTTTAAAAAAAAATTTCCCAGTTCACAATGAGGCGGGGGGGGAAAAAAACCAAAGGGCCCAGCCCCGGATGTTTTAGGGGCCCTAGCAAAAACCCCTGTTTTTCACCCATGACCCCCGACTAAAAGAGGAAGTTTTCCCGCCTTTGCCCCTTTTGGGGCAGTCCATTGTTGCAGGTTTTTAGCCCCCATGCTGATCCCCTCTTGACTCCTTGCCGCATCTCAGGGCCCCTGTTGGGGATTTTCACCCCTGAGTTTTTTTGGGGCCCCGTTTTCCCGCTTCCCACCTGACTCCCCGACCATCCGTCTGTCCCTCTCTGCTGTCTCGCACCTGTCCGTATCCTGTTGTGTCGTCCCTTTTCCCCGTACCCCCCCATTCCCTGATGTTTCCCGCTGTTTCTGTATCCCGGGTGGTTCCTGCTATGTGTAAAGTTTATTTTCCCCCTTTATCCCGCTGCACTTTTTCCGGTTGTTCCCTTTTATACCCCGGGCCCGTATTCCTTCCGCACCTTGGCTATCAAGCAGGTTAGCCCCGTCAGGGGGTAGCGGCCCGGGGGGGGCCCCCCAAACAAATTTCCCTCCCGCTTTGCGGGGCTCTGGTTTAAGGGCGAGGGGCCCCTTAGACTCCGCCCCCCGGTTTTTGTCCTCCAAACTACCCCCCCTCGCCTGCGGTGATCACAGAGGATGCACGCCTGGATGTCAGCGGTCAGCGCTTCGCCGTACATTTGTCATCACCCGACCGTTACAACATACATACAATACAGACACTAAACACATCTGAATACCCAGTACAAGTTCAAAGACTAAATTAATAAAAATATCAGTGAACAGTCTTTCAAATGCAGTATCCTTTAAAATGACAGGCAACTTTTTACAAAAACTATACAGTTTTTGCATGAAAAAATACAAAATAAATGTCACTAAAACATGATGTTAGATGTTGGAGGAACAGACAGGTGTGTGTGAGGAGACCTGGATCCCAAGATCTCCTTTGTACCAGGAATGTCAACTACTAATTTACTCGGGGTTAAGGGGTTTTGCCACAAAGGCATTTCAAGCCTGGTTTGTCCTGCTTCAGCTTTCAGTGTGCTCAAAAGGGGACATTTATAATTTGTTTGAACTGCATATCATGTGACCCAGCAGGCTAACATCACAATGTCTTTCCTAACAGTATGCTCACTCTAGTCAAAGGTCTGTTTATGTAGAGAGCTGAGAGTAGCTTCAATGTAGATCAGTGGTTAGAGTTTCTGCCTTCCATCATAGGGGTTCTAGGTTCAAATCTCTGTAGAAGCCAAATATGTGGGTTTTTTGTCTCAATTCACATACCTGATTGAGGTTTCTTTTATCCTTTTATTTATTTGCACTGTTTGACTAATTACTAAGGAGTACATAGGACAGGAGTAGAATGACAGCACCTGGGATTCAAGACTCACTCAGCAGTGAGTGAATGTCTGTGATTACTAGGTAAGGAATAAACTGAAAGTAGCTGCCCGAGAGGAGAGGTGATCTCTGAGCATGTGCGGCCAGGACTGAGTAGCTCTCATCACTGTTTGTATCCCCTGAAGACAAGTTGTACACTATGTAGCAGCTGAAACAAAAATGGTACAGAATTTTTAATAATGATAAATGGTGAAAATGTTTATTATTTAATTTGCAAGCTTCCCATGTCAATTTTACCTTGTGACAAAACCCCTTTAAGATCAGTGAATAGAAAATAATTTTATTACCAATACTAAATACATCAATGTATAAAACAAATGTTTTTAAGGGCAGCTCCCTTTCCAGAGATCTATTTAAATAACTGTTTTATTATTTGCTTGCCACCTTTCCTTTGTTATACCACCAAAAGTGCATGGAACCTCTCTATACCTTATGGCCTATTTTGGCAAACTAATTCATGAGCCAATAGTGACCTCATGAATGTAAAACAATTTTTCCCTCTTGTTACCAACCAAGTACAGTAATGCAAAAAGCTCTACAAATTAAATGGTAGACTCCATCGTATACTAGTACCTAGATGCATAACACATATTTAGCTATCCTAATCTCTCTTTCAGTTGGTCTTCAAACTCCAAACCCCCTTTATTAATATAAAGCATATCTTACTGGAAGCAGAATACACAAAGCAAGTAACTTCCTGAGTATAAACCTTTCTATCTATGCAATGATAGTCACCAAATATATTACAGGTTAGACAAAAGATATACTGACCTAGCCCGTGTATCCCATTCAATACCATCATTTAAGTTATTCGGAGACAGGAAATATAGACAAAATATCCAAACATCTATCATTGGTGTAATTAACTTTGTCTAGAAAATTATTTACTGACCTGTTCTATGAAAGTCTAGCAAAAAAACTGACAAATCTTTGTGCCAGTTGCTTTTTTTTTTTTAAATAATTTTTTTGTTGAGTTTATGCTGCTCTTGCCACTTTTCTTAGACGTGGATGATACTTATCGGAGGGCGCATGGTCTCATTGTGGCTCAACCTTCTACTACATTTTACACCAGAAAGTGGCGTCAATTACAGCTGGAATCTACACAAGGTAAGAATTGGCATAGATTTCAGTTTCATAAATTGCTAAAATCCGTGCTTAGCGACAAACTCAGTGTAAGGCCATGTTCACACGGCTTAAAATGGGCCGTATTTCGGTCCGTAATTATGCGCCGAAGTGCGCAAATTACAGGCTGAAAACGGCCCATTCATTACGGTAATCCACAGTTCTCATAGAGAACTATGGATTACGTCTCCTCTCCCTGCTCGGCGAATACGCCGCGGGGGGAGATAAGTGACATGTGAATTACTAGCGGCGTATACGCGCCGCTGGTAATGAAAGTCTATGGGCCGGCGAGGTGCCGGCTTCCCGCTCACTCCCCCGCTCACTCCCCCGCCCCCGGCCACACGGCTTAACTGCGGGACGTAATTACGCCCTGCAAATACACCGTGTGAACATAGCCTAAGAGTTGTTCTTCTTACATACTGGGAGTCACAAGAGTACATCATTACATATACTAGTTGCACAATTCAAAAGATGGTTAATCTCACTATTTTCTTTTATTTTTGAGCACTCACAATCTCTTTTCCAATAGGCAATTATTATTATTATTATTTATTTTAGAGCGCCCTTATTTCCAGAGCGCTGTACATTCATGGGGGTTATATACATAACGTAAGTCTAAGGCTATGTTCACACGGCTTAAAATGGGACGTATTTCAGTCCGTAATTACGCCGGAGTGCGCAAATTACGGCTGGAATACGTCCCAGTCATTATGGTAATCCACAGTTCTCATAGAGAACTATGGATAACGTCTCCTCTCCCTGCTCGGCGAATATGCCGCGGGGGGAGATAAGTGACATGTGAATTACCAGCGGCGTATACGCACCGCTGGTAATGAAAGTCTTAGGCCGGCGAGGTGCCGGCCCCCCGCTCCCGCCCTGCCCCCGTCCACACAGCGTAATTGCGAGGCGTAATTATGCCCCGCAAATAAGCCTTGTGAACCTAGCCTTACAAGTACAAGGTGATGATAAATAACTAACAACTGGTACAGAGGGAGAGAGGGCCCTGCCCGTGAAGGCTTACAGTCTACACGGAACCTTTCTAGTGTTGAATAGAAAAGTGCTGGAATATTTTCTACTGCACAATTAAGAATTTTTTTTTTATTTTTTTTTTTAAAAAAGTGAATCACTTGCAAGTACCGTTGCAATCACAATAATTTATTCCTTGTTGCAGATTAGGTTTACTTGCAAGATATAAAAACTTTCAGCGCAAAAAAAAAAAAAATCATAGAAGAATTATTTAAATAGCTCCACACAACTAATATAACAAGTGGTCTCTCCAAATTCAACACAAAATGTAACTTTTAATGGTTTTACAGGTCATTTGCAGAACTAGAGATATAGCATAGTTTGCAGATTCTAAGGGTACTTTCACATGGTGCCAGGGGCGTCGCTAGGTAGTTTCATTCGAGGCTCGGGCCCCGAATAAAACCCCTTGTGCCCCGAATCTCCCGGGCTCCAGGCCGCTGCCGTGGGCCTGGAGCATCGACTGGCTCTGCAGCTACATGTGCGTCCGCTGGACGCACATACAGCCGAGGGCTTCTGCGGAGCAGAGAGCGAGCGCTCCCTGCCCCACAGACAGTGTCGGACCGGCCCCGGATCCTCACGTGTTAATGTTGTTATTTTTATAGCGTTTACCTGCCTGTACCCCTATATACTGCCTCAGTGCCCCTATATACTGCCTGTGCCCCTACATACTGCCCCAGTGCCTCTATATACCTGCCTGAGTGCCCCTATATACTGCCTGTGCCCCTATATACTGCCTGTGCCCCTATATACTGCCTCAGTGCCCCTATATACTGCCTCAGTGCCCCTATATACTGCCTCAGTGCCCCTATATACTGCCTCAGTGCCCCTATATACTGCCTCAGTGCCCCTATATACTGCCTCAGTGCCCCTATATACTGCCTGTGTGCCCCTATATACTGCCTCAGTGCCCCTATATAACGCATCATCCCCAATATGCTGCCTCAGTGCTCCTATATACCTGATTGAGCCCCTATATACCTGCCTGAGTGCACCCCTATATATCTGCCTGAGTGCACCCCTATATATCTGCCTGTGCCCCCTATATACCTGCCTGAGTACCCCTATATCTATGTACCTGCTTGAGAGTGCCCCTATATCTATGTACCTGCCTGAGAGTTTCCTATATCTATATATACTGCCAGAGAGTAACCCTATATCTATATACCTGCCTGAGAGTGACTCTATATCTATATACCTGCCTAGGTGACCCTATATTTATATACCTGTCTGACAGTGACCCTATATCTATATACCTGCCTGACATTGACCCTATATCTATATACCTGCCTAAGTGACCCTATATTTATATACTTGCCTAATTGAGGGGACCTAAACACCTACCTAACTGAGGGACTTATATACCTATAAGTAAGAAGTTGCTGGAAATGTGAGGATTCTAAGATATTTGTGTTCAAATCGGCAGGGACGAGTATTGGCCGGGAGAACTCAGCATGAAGGTGTGAACCGGATGGAGAAGATAAGGGAAAGTGTACGACGCTGATTAGAAATGATGTCTCCGGTGAGTCACTAACTGTAACTGCAGTGTAGTCACTTATATTTCTGCAGAGCCTACATACAACTAGTATCTAACACTATATGGTCCCTGTATGGTGGTGGTATATGTAATCAGAGCTGATGGTCACATGTGGGGTCGCGTTTGGTCAGGGTCTGGCAGGATTATTTGAGCCTTAAGTAGTAACAGTTTGGGGTCTTGGTTTTGTAGGAGGTTTTTTTAGTAACAATCATTATCTGGTATATTTGCTCCATGTGTAGGTGTATGTTTTGGTGACTGTTATTTAGGGGTATTACACTGTCATACGGAGGAGAGCGGTTTTGAAAAAGTAAATTTGTCAGCTCTGATTTTCATTGTGCAGTGACTGCTGAGGAGATGGGCAGGAGCTATGTGGAATATGCAGAAAATTAGTGACAGGAACAGAAAGTTTTTCTCTGTAAAAACACATCCGCAGTTCACAATGAGGCACGAAAAATGCCGTGTGAACCCCGACCTACTGAGCAAAACACAAAGGGCCTGAGCCCCGGATGTTTTGGGACCCTAGCAACGCCCCTGCATGGTGCGTCTTTGGTGTGTTTTTTTCCATGCCTTTTATAGTGCAGGAAGGCACAGCATTAATTGCTGTGCCTTCCTGCACAAAAAACGCATTGAAAAAACGCATCAAAAAACGCACCAAAAACGCACCGTGTGAAAGCACCCTAAGTTAAAGGAACACTGGTTATGCTAATTGATTGTGGCACAAGGAGAAAGCTATCACCAGCTGGTAACAGATTCTTGAGGAAACAGGTGATCCACAATCCTTGAGTGACTGCATTAAGATTTGGTGGCAGGAGATGCTAAGGTTTCCTTTTGCACAGCCAGGTACATGCTAAATGCTGAAGATTGTCATGCCCGTGTTTCTAGATAAACTTCTTTAATAAACTAACAGCACAAGAAAAATCATCTTCAATATTCTCAAAACTAGATAAATAAACCACATAAGTTTTGGAAGTTATAATTAATGTGCACACTGGCCAACTCTCCCAGTTGTGAGGGAGACTCCCATAGAGAGGGGAGAACTCCCACTCCCCAGGAGAGTTGGTCAACCTCCAGCAGCCAGATGGCTCCCGTAAGCTCTTTAAATTACAAATGGCAGAGGGGTAGCATCATGAGAAACTGCCATGGTGCCACTGACCGCAGGGGGCCGCCCACACAGCTAGATTATAAAGTCTTACTGCAGGGCATGCACAACATTTTCTACAGACCGCGCCACCTAAGAGGAGAAGCGACATCCAATTTTCCTGTCAAGAAAAGTTGGGTGCCAACTGTATGGTATAAGCATTCCATGCTTTCCAGCATCCAGGAAAGCTGGGTGATAGGAAAGCTGGGTCCACCTGTGGGCGTTGGGCATCAACTAGCTTTTCTAGGCGGCAGAGTCAACTGGGCAGCAGTCCCTGCGCTGCTAGAGTGCTGGGGCCGTCAGGAGGAAGAAAAGTCAAACAGTCCGGGTCAATATCAAATCAGGAAGGCCAAGCCACAAATCAGAACCAGAGGGATAAACGTAAACAAGCCGAGGTCAAACATGAACGGGTGCGAGGTACAAAATCAGAAGACAAGCCGGGGTCAGGGGAACAAGCTGAGGTCAGGTACACAGAGAAGCAAATACAAAATACAAAACAAGTAATAAGGCAGCCAGGAGAATTTCGCAGGCGCAGCACTCAGCTAGCAGGGAGTTTAAACGTGTTTCCCGGATACCGCCCCTGTAGCTGATTGGAGCGGCCTCCGGGCCCTCCCATTGGCTGGTGCAACACGCCCCCTGTCAGGAGTGGCTGGACCTTTGTCAATCACACAGTTCCTAGCAGACTGTCTATAAGGGTGGGGTCACTGATCAGCTACTGCAGACTCTTGCTCCCTGCAAGCTGAGTGCTGCCCAGCCCTGACACTATTATTGTTGTTGGATATATTCTTTTTTTACTTTTTTAGAAATGATTCTACTTGATTTCTAAATTTTGTCTATTTGTTCAAGTTGCTAATACATTTCAGACTATTTTTTCTGAAATGTTTGTTACAATCTCCTTGTTTCCTATGAATATTTGTAAATCTTAGTTCACCTTTGTTTTACCATATTTATGTATTTAATACATTTCATGCCCCCCCCCCCTTGTTTTTATTAAGTGTTAAAAAACTCCTCCATATCTCTTCAGGCCTCCACTATATTAAAATAATATTGTCATGCGGGTCGCGGGCACCGCTGCTCCCCGCGGCCGCTCCCCGCCCGCAGGGAGTCCGGCGTGGGTGCCGCGGCTGCCTGCGACCATCCCCCTCAGGGCGCCGGCTCACTTACCAGTCCACGCTCCTGTGTACGCTGAGCCTGCCCGTCCCGGCCGCCGCGCGCGTACCCGCTCCCTAGGGCGCGCGCGACGGCTGGTCTGGATTTAAAGGGCCAGCGTCCCGGTAATTGGTCTATTGCCGCGCGCTGGTCCTATATAAGGAATACGCCCCCAGCACTCTCTGCCAGATTGTTGGTGTGCGTTCCGTGTCTTTAGACAGTGTTGGAGTCCATATTGATTACCCGTGTACCAGTCCGTTCCGCTACATTTCCTGACCTTGCCTGTTTGCTGCCTGCCCTGACATTCTGCCTGTCTCTGACCATGAACCACTGCCGCCTGCCCTGACCCTCTGCCTGTCCCCGACTACGCCTCTGGATTACGATTCTGTACCACGCATTACCCCGGCCGCCATCGCAAGCAAGTCACGTCAGGGGTAGCGACCTGGTAGCCTCACGCCGCAGCAAGTCCATCCCGCTTTGCAGCGGGTTCTGGTGAATACCAAGGGCTACTTAGACTCCGCTCCCTGGCATGGCTTAACTATCATCGCTTGCGGTGGTTCAGCGAATCCACCGAACCCTTACAGATATCATCAATTAATCTTTTTAAAAGTTATATATGGTAATAACTTATTTTTCTTTTAATACATAAATGACCCTTTGAAGGCCCCATATTCAAATATGAGTAAACTGGTACATTTTTTTCACCCATTTTTCTGAAAAACCTTAACCCCTTCTTGACAGCTGGTCATAATTTTTTTTTAATTTTTCCATCTAAATAGACATATGGGGCCACATGTATGAAAACTGTCTCGGTCTAAAACTTACTTTGTTGCCCATAGCAACCAATCAAAGCGCCCCTCCATATAGTGCTCTGGAAAAATGTGAGGGGCGCTCTGATTGGTTGCTATTGGCTACAGAGTGAGTTTTAGACCGAGACAGTTTTCATACATGTGGCCCATGATGTTTTTTTTTGTGAGACAAGATGCACTTTTAATGGTGCTATTGTCCTACTATAGAATGTACTGGATAACAGAAAAATGGGGGTGAAATGGGAAAAAAAAGGATTTGCATCATGTTTGGAAGGGTTTTGTTTATATGCAATTCATTCTTAAATATAAGCAATGAGTTATCTGTATTCTTCGACTTGGTACAATTCTGGTGATATCAAACGTAGGTTTTTTATGTTTTAGTACTTTATAATAATAAAAACATTCACTATTTTTTAAATTTATGCTGTAGCGCCATTTTCTGCGACTTTTTTTCTTCTGTCGATGGACCTAAGTGAAGGCTCATCTTTGCCGTCAGAAGTCTTATTTTTATTGGTATTCTGGGATGCGACATTTTATTCCATTTTTTTGGGGACATGAAATGACCCAAAAAAGCCACAATTTTGCCATTTGAAATTTTTTTCTTCTACTGTGTGCAGTTTTTGGATAAATAACTTTATATTTTAAAAGATCGGACTTATATGGATGTGCCAATACCAATTGTGTATGTTACTTTTATTTGTTAAGTGGCAAAAGGGGGTGATTTGAATTATTAATATTTTTAATAATTTTTTAGACTTTTAACACTTTTTTTTCACTTGTACATTAAGTCCCCCAAGGGCATTTGAACACTAAGGAGCTTGACTCGCTTTTACACCTTTCGGCATTATATAGATAATGCAGAAGGGTGTACCAAGATGGTGGTTTTATTACTTCCTGCCTGGGGGAGGAAGTCTTTAGCTATGCTCCTGCCTAGATGAAATTCAGTGTGACCAAGAAGTCACCTATTTAGTATCAAACTCATTTGTTTTTTAGGTTTCATTTTTGTTGGAGTTTACACTGGACAGGTTAATTGACATGTTATCTGTATTTTGCCGGTCAGTTCGTATACATGGGCTAAAAATTCCACCACATGATCACCGCATGTCTCCAATATATAATGACTAATACCACAATCATGTTACTGATCAAACTAGTATACTCAGATCAATGATACCAATAGCAACAATATACAAGGACCAACTAATACCGCCACACCATGATCACATATCACTACCATAAAGAGACTGTCACGGATGAAGGTGGATTCACATTAAATATCAATAAAATACAATTACGGTAACCTGTTCTTGTATCAGTAAGTATGTCTTAATCCATAATATTTAGTAAATCTGATCCCTGATTTAATTATAAATGACACATATATATCAGTTCTTACAACTGTTTCCAAATGAGGTTCCATCAATACTTATATTATATTCCTTCCAAAGAGCCAACTCTGTACAAGGTTTACAAAGCAATTAATGCTAGCTCACCACTTCTTAATCCAACTCAGATTGGTGGTGCAGGATAAGCTGTGGACTTTATGCAGCCTAAGGCTAGATCCACACGACAAAGTGAAAATGGCGTCCAAAATCCGACTGCATTTTCACATTGCTGAACAGTGCCACATCACCATTTTTTATTTTGTGTGGTTTGTGCACAAAAACAGCGGTCGGATTTCAGATTCCCAGCGACCCAGTATGTTGGGGCTGTGGGAATCCCACAATGGTTCGGCAGAATATACAACATGTTCCATGTTCTATATTCCATCGTATGGCCGGCGGTTTAGGTTTCCTTCAATAAAAATCTGTGCTGTGTAGACTACAGCACAGGTTTTCTATTGAAGTCCATTGAGCTCTACTGAGGCACTGTTTACAGTCAGATTTTGTCAGATTCTAAATACTGAACAATCCGACCCAAGACCTGTGCTGTGAAGACATCGGATGAAAGTATGATCCAAAAAGCTAAAGAGGTGGTTTCCAGCACCAAAACATTAGGTACATTATTAGTTAAAACATGAAAAATTGGCATTTCCTAAAAACACCCTTATTGCTCTATCTTTTAATTTTTTTTAAAGATTATAGATAAAACTTTTTAAGGTATATCATGCACATGAAAAGTTGTATGACTCTAATGACCTTGTACTGTACCTCTATGTGCCCCTGCTTACATTCTGCAGTTGTATAGCTACAGGGGTCACAGCAGTCGCAATTGGTATCATAGCTAGCTCCTTTCCTGGCCGCTTAGTCCTGGTTGACTCGGCACTGCTGCCGGTAGTAGGCCTTAAGATTATGAAATCAGGCTTTAGGCTTATGGCCTAGTAAACTCTGGAAGTGGTGACCCAGAGCAGGCGCCGTGATGACCTCATACCACCCACCCCGGACTCAAAGAAGAAGGAATTGACAAAGGAAAGGAGATGAGAGTACATTTTTTTTTATATTTTTACTAAAGGGCCCTATATACCTACCTACTGGGGCCTTCCTTATATATCTATCTACTAGAGGGGCTGTATACTTACCTACCAACTGGAGGGGCATTATACACCTATCTACTGGGGGGCCCTATATACTTATCTACTGAAAGGGATCTCTATACCTGCTTACCTACTGGAACACCCAATATACCAATCTATCTACTGGGCGATCCTATATACCTATTAACTGGGGAGCCCTATCTACCTACCTACTGGGTGGATCCTATATAGAAACATATCTACTGGAGGACCATATGTAGGTGTCTACTGGGAGGTCCTATATACTTACCTTCCTACATACTGGGGATGCCCTATATACTAACCTACCGATCTACTAAGAGGGTTCTATATACCTACCTACTGGGGGCCCTATATACCTGCCTACTGAGGGGGCCTATAAACCTACCTACTGAGTGGGCCTATATATAGCTACCTAATGAGGGCTATATACCCATTTAATGAAGAGGCCTATATACCTACTTAGGGGTTACCTAATGGGGGACTATATACTTTATTACCTAATGAGGAGATCTAAATGTCTACCTACTTATTGAGGGAATCTATATTGCTACGTAATGAGGAACTATATAATTTATTATCTACCGAGTAGGTCTATGTACCTACTGAGAGGATCTATATATGTACATTCTGAAGGGGCCAATATACCTACCTACTGAGGGGTCTATATGGCTACTTAATCTGAGTCTACTTACTGGTTCCTACTTACTGGTGGCATAAATGGGGGCCCTATAAATTGGCTAGGGGCATTTTCACTGTTTGGGGTACAATTACTGTTTGGGACACCAAAGACGGCATTATTACCATTTGGAGTCCTTTGGATGGGGAGTTTGTACAAAGGTGGGAAATGGTAGGGAAAACTGAGGAGCCTAACATGTTTGTGTAGCAAATTCTGCAGGAATCAGTAATGTCCTGGAGAAGAAGTCATGAGGGGCTTGAGTGGATGGAGAAGAAAAGAAAAAGTGAACGACTCCAGTCATGGATGACGTCACCTGTGAGTCACTGGATGTAACTGCACTGCAACCGCTTATATGGGTTTGAGCACCTATGTACATCTGCTATATGGTCACTGTATGGCGGTAATAGTGATCTTAGTGTAATAGTTTAAATTCAGTAACAGTATGGTGGTTTTATTCAGTCTTTTTATGTTAGTGATATGTGGTGGTATTTTTTGGCCCTTGTATATGTATTGACCCACAAAATGTCGACAAAGTCAATTAAACCGTTCGGTGTAAACTCCAACAAAAAACAACAAAAAAAAACAAAGGCACAATTGAATTTTTTTATGGTTGAGAGGCGATGTTTTGGCTGTATAACTTGACTTTTTTCCGCTGCCTGACCTCATTTCAAATTAATTTTCTTCTAATTGACAATCCCTTTAAGTAGAAATAATTTTCCGCAGCACACTACACCGCAGACCTCCGTCACACCAACTGCTATGTTAAAAGTAATGGTTCATAGCAGTTGGTCCGGGGGTAGAGGGGCCCACGAGCCTTTAGCTAAGCATCTGTGCTGCGGTACTTACAGGTTATGGCATGTTTCATAATATGCCATACAGAGCCGTCTTAACAGTATTATGGGCCCCCGGGCATACCACTGCAGTGGGCCCTACCCAAATACATAATGTGACACTAGGCCATGCCTCTTGCCACCCCCAAGCACACTCATATTATCACGCCACTTACTGTATGTCTGGACACTGGCAGCCTGCAGCCTACAAGACTATTTGGCAGGGCAGGGAGCCTTTGGCTCCCTTCTCCACCATGGTTTTTAACTGTTCGCACATCCTAAAAACACACAAACAAATCCAGGGGATGTTTTTTGTATTTGTAGGACATGCATATACCCCCTGGGGCCCCCATGTGTGTAGGGCCCCTGGGCAACTGCCTAGCGTGCCCAATGGAAAAGATGGCCCTGATGCCATACTACACTGTATTCTCTTTTAGAGGCAGCACAGGGAGATAATATTACTCTATTACCATACGGGCTAAATAACTAGAGTATTAATAGTGTATTAATAGGGACCCTATTCATGAGCACAGTAATTTGAGTGGAATTCATAGGCTGTATGAAAGTTTGATTTACATCAAGAGTTAAGAAAAGTGAGAAGCAGATATTTGAGGCGGCTCTACTTGGGGAATGAGCACTGCAAATCAGTTATTACCCAACCTAAATTCCAACTTCAAACAGAAGATCAAGGCTTGGAGTTTAGCCCAGTTTTGAACTTGGTAAGGAAAAGACAAAGAAAAAGAAAAAAAGCCTAAGGATTTTTGTATGACTCATTGTAAATACATTAATGGAACAAGAACAATCGTGGTATAACTGTTCCATAGGCAATGTGCATCATTCATAAAATACAATGGCATAACTAAAAATTTTTGGTATGCATGCAAAGGTGTCAGACAGAGTGCTGCTAATGGGTGAAATCTATTTCAATTGAGGTAGGTACAAAAGCACCCAAGAATATGCCCTCTGCCCAAAGTTCAAAATGGGCTGTCCACAAATGGAGCATATACTTGGCTAGTCTTTAGAAATAGCACCTTTCTTATAAAGTAGATTTAAGGTTTGTAAGGTTGTACTGCCCAGCTTATAAAGTATTCACCCACTCTAACCCCAGCACTGAAGACTTGAGTAGGTGCCCAGTGGGTGCTACAGTAGTTACTAGGGTTTATAATAGATTGCACTTCCACTATGACCTATTGAGTTATTAAGTTACCTTGAAGATGTCCAGTTTACATCGATGATTAATCTATCATGGGCAAGTTTTGGCAGAGGTTAGCCTTTTAGAGACGCATAGTGACCATAGTAGGACAAACTGTATAGCCTGCAGTCACCTTGGTACAAAACAACATGGTGGTTGCTTGAGACTTCTCCCCCAATTTAAGGACCACACTGTAGGGTCATGGCACTTGTAAATAAATCTGTTGACAATTGTGTCTTATTTGAACACTCTCAAACTTGACATAGTTGATAGGATCATAGCACACAGGTTGTAGTCCACAGTGGCCAACATTTGACAAGTGGAGGCACTTAATGGAGACATGACCCCAGCCCTATAGACCAATTTGTGGCTGGACTCAGCAAGAGTACTGCATTAGATGCCACTGTTCAATTGTCAATTAGAAGATAGTGAAGGAAATGGCTACATTGCTTTTTCACAGGATACAGCATTTTCTAAATATATGTGATTACAAAAAGTGAAGCCTGTGATAGCTACAGCATTGCTCAGTCCCCCTTAGTGTCCTGAAAGTTTACATTAGACCCAACCAGGACACGCTTGCGTGTTTGCACTTCTTATCTGATGACAGGGAACATGAAGGAGCTTGCAAGGGGCTGGGGAGAAAGTGCAGTGCATGAGTCTGTCTGTTGTATAGAGAATCCACTGTTGTAATGTAATTATTTGAGTAAACTTTAGAGACGCTCCCTGCTTCCTCGCTCTCTGCTCACCCCCTTCCCTCTCCCCCCTGCAGCCATTCATGCTTTGTTTATATTCTCTTCTGAGCAGATAAGAGGTAAGGAACTCACTTCGTGGCAAAACCCCTTTAAGGTGAGTGGGGTACCTTAGTGTGTCGTGAAGCAGGTTGTGAAACAGAAGTCACCCAGTTAGGATTCCTAGAGCCTGGTTCACATCTGCGTTGAAGGATCTGTTCGGAACTGCCATGAAGAGGTGGAACTGGACCCATTTTACAACGGCACCAGTAATGCTAGGTGGATCCCATTTACTACAATGCAGTCCACCGGGTTTCTGTTGTGGTATCCGTCATTTCAAGGGAAAAAGTGGGGCATTTTTTCCATCTTTCACAATGAAATCTGCAATGGAGGTTTCTAAAAGCTGCAGATGTGAACCCAGCCTACCTGTGGTTTGAGGGTGGTGCAACATGCATGCAATTATTACGGTGAATTTCAACTGTGTCTTATACAGGAGCTTCTGTTACACTGATACTGATCTATTACTGAGCAGTGACCTGCCTGCGTACAAGACAATGGAAACAAGGACAGGGCTGCATGTGACCAGTCCAGTGTCATGACGTCAGGCTGAAATAGACAAGTGTGAGGTCTGAGATGCAGAGACCATGGAAAAATATGATATATGTAACTTGTTAGTTTGATGAACTTTTCTTTTCATCACATTTCTGTGCCATAAGACTTTTCCTACTCTGTGCACCAGTATTTCATCAGTTTGACCCTGCATGGATATTATCATAGCATTATTTTAGTTACAGCCTGCAGACACTGTAACATTTTTGCTAAGATTTTTGCTTTTATAGCTACAAATTACAACAGAGGAGTATTTCATTCACTGCAGTGATGTATCACCGTGTAATACACCCTTTTTCACACACCTCTTAACATGTGGAATGCACAGCACTCATAATATGTTTTTCTTATCTACTTCTACACATCCGTGACTATAATATATGGCTGCAGCAGAAATGAAAAAGCCTTCTTAAGTGGATTGCTGCATGTTAATAGTATACTTAAATATGCATTTGGATAGGAGACACTTAAGAAGTAAAAAAAAAAAAACATTAGCTCTTGCTGCCTCCAGATTCCTACCTCAAGATTTCTGCTATATGGGAGGGGGTGCAAGTATAGCTTTGAGTGGCAAGTGTACAAGTAACGTGCTCCACATCAACTGCCAATATGTTAGTAGGGCTTGGTAACAATCTGCGGTCTCGAGGGAAACCTGCAGCAGTTGAAGTGAATATCAGAGAGACGAGAAAACAATTTCTGGTGCCAATAATGGAGCAAGGATGAAAAATGTTTTAATATTTGAGGCTTCTTTATGGCAGGAGCAGTGACAGTGATTGAGTCAATGTGAGCTTTTTTTCCCTTTTAAATGTCATCTATCGCCTGCGAGTTTCCTCTGCTCGGGAGGCAAACACGCTGGATGTGGGCCGTTTGCAACCATTGATCAGTAATTTTATTCTAAACGGAACACTTGCCACAAGACGAGGTATTGGAGAATTTATAAGGGTGCTGCTCTAACAGCCACTTTGAGTCTACAATTCTTATTACTGGCCTTAAAATCTTACTTATTTTTTTTTCTTCTATGCATGTAATGGGATTTGCAGAGGCTGGCGCTGGCACCCGCAGTAACGGAATAACATTGAGCAGTTTTGCGCAGAAAAAATTAAGCGTTTACAGAATGGACACTTTTAAGGTTCTACAGGGTAATGCTGCTATTGAATTTTGCAGAAAAGAATCATCATTTATTTTTAATGCGTTCGGTGAGCGGATACGGTTAACACATAGCAAGGCAATTGCAACAGATATGTGTGTCCTCAGCGTTAAAATTCCAAATCAAAGTTATAAGAATCAACAAAAAGGCTTGTAGCATTACATGACAAACAAAAAAGTAACTTATGCCTGGATGAGCTCAGGGACATGATGGTGCAGCCTTAATAACATGACGTTACAATGACATTTCTTTTAATATAACAAGCAGAAGTGGTTAAAGGTTATATTACATATTAACATTTAATGTATTCCCATGCTTCCATGCATATGATTACTTCCCATTGAGTTCAAAAGAAACCATTTACTATTTGTCGGAAAGCTAAATGTTTGCCATTTTTGCACTGTGTTGCTGTTGCCTTAAATGTAATTTCAGAGTAAAGTATGTGAAGCTTTTACCCAAGATGTCTGACATTCAAACTTTATTACTGAATCATTTGCCCTGGGACTGTGAATTATAGTGAGTATCAGCCTTGGTCTAGTAAAAGCATCATTCAGCCTTGTTGATTATGAATCGTACTCTACCAGTAGACCTCCGTACTACAGACAATGTTTATATATGTAGTCAGAAATATATTGCTGACCGGACAAAGCACATACCCAGGAGGAAACAGGTAAGACTAAGATAAATGATATCAAATCTTAAATCATCCATACTCAGGGTTTAGAAATTAAAACCTAAGCTTTCCCACTATGTCACTCAATCCGCAAGACCTCATACAAGATATAAGGAGGGTGGCTATAGTTTATTAGGAGGTTTAGGTATTTGCTACCATAAATACAATTTTAGTCAACATTAATATTAACAATCAAGAGGAATAGCCTAAATGTATGATCTATCATCCTTAGTCTTTATTTCTCATTTATAGCATTGTTTTTTTATCTTATGTTGCATAAGAAAACAGAATTCTAGGCAGCACTGTATCCTCTGCGGGCTGAAAATATTGCTCCCTATGTAAGATCATGACAAGATTATAACTGCTGTAATACTGCTCCTATGTACAAGAATATAACTACTATAATATTACCAAGATTATACAAGATGATAACTACCATATTATAATGTTGCCTCCTATCTACAAGATGTTAACTGCTATAATACTGCCTCCTATGTACAAGACTATGACTACTGTAATATAGCCTTTTATGTCAAAGAATATAACTACTATAATGCTGCCTCCTATGTACAAAAATGTAAGCGTTATAATATTGCTTCATATGTACAAGACTATAACTACTATAATTTTGCCTTCTATGTACAAGACTATTTGGAGGCCTGGGCAGAGAAGTGTAGATGAGGTTTAACACAGATAAATGCAGAGTTATGCATATGGGAAGGAAAAATCCATTCCATGATTACATGTTAAATGGAAAAACGCTGGGAAAAAGTGACCTGGAGAAGGACTTGGGAATCCTGATGGACAGTAAACTTAATTGTAGCAGCCAGTGTTAGGCAGCAGCTGCCAAGACAAACAGGATTATGGGATATATTAAAAGGGGAATAGATGCACACGATGAGAACATCATTTTACCATTATACAAGTCACTGGTCAGACCACACATGAAGTATTGTGTACAGTTTTGGGCACCAGTTCACAGAAAAGACATTTGTAGAGCTTGAATAGGTTCAAAGGCGGGAAACAAAAATAATAAAAGGACTGGGTGGACTGCAATACCCAGAAAGCTTAGCAAGATTAGGGTGATTTAGTTTACAGAAATGACGTCTTCGGGGGACATAATAAATATGTTTAAATATATTAAAGGTCAATATAGAGATCTCTCTCAAGATCTATTTATACCCAGGATTGTATCTAGAACAAGGGGGGCATCTTCTAGGTCTAGAGCAGGGCTGGGCAATTAATTTTACCCATGGGGCCGCATGAGAAAGTGGGATGGTTTTAGAGGGCTGGACTAATAATAGTAATAATTAAAAAAAAACATATGGTGAATGGGGAAAAAATGTATTTGAGGTAAATTTTTGTGGAAACTTAATCTGTACACTCAGTAAGGAAGGTATAGAGATACATCCCCCAGTAAGACAGGTATATACATCTCCACTCAGCAAGGTAGGTATATAGATATGTCCCCTCAGTCAGGCAAGTATATATAGCTCCCCTCAGTCAGTCAGGTATATAGATATAGGTCCCCTCAGGCAGGCAGGTATATACAGCTCCCCTCAGTCAGTCAGGTATATAGATATAGGTCCTCACAGGCAGGTATATAGATATAGGTCCTCACAGGCAAGTATATACATTAGATAGACCAGCTCAAGGCAGGTCTATCCCCGGCAAGGGCCATCAGTCAGGAGGAGTAATAAATAGGAAGCCAGAGACCCAGTCCAGAATGTAATTGGACCAGCTCTCTGGCATCTTGGAGAGAGACTAGTGGTGAAGACGTCTGTCAATCATCCCTAACTGATTAACCAGTTCCAGGCCAGCAACAACAGACGGATGTATCAGGAAAACAATTAACACAGAAGAGTGTCTAGGGCTGCGTTCAGACTGGCAATGCAAACGGAACTTAACAGCACATCCTCCGCCACATCCTGCGGACAGTGGACAACGCAGGGGCCCCAATAGACTCCTTTTATTAGCGGCTACTGGACCCTCACTGGAGCCCCCGGTTTTAGAAGGGTTCAGGTGGTGAAATTTTCGGATGAGACACAGGTCATGGAGGTCATTACTTAAGATGCATGACTGCTCTCAGGACTGTACCCTTTAAAATGGTAAGGTATTGGACTGAATTCAGGACCCGACGGGAATCCTGAATTTTTTCACTTTCAAACTCCAGCTCCCACTGGACCATAACAGGAGCTGGTAGGTTAGACATGGGTAACACTGGGGGAATATATTTTTTCAACAGTGATTTATGGAAAACATTATGGGCGACATGTATGAATCTCGCCACGTCTGGGCGCACCTTTCCGCCGGTTTTCTTGCGAAATCTTCCCCTGATTTATGTCGGGGCCGGGGCGCGCTCATACATTCCATGTAAAGTCTGCCGCGCCTTGCCAGTGTTTGAGGCGCAGTGCGGGACTTAGGCTCAGTGCGGCGCTGCGCCTATGATTCGCCGCCCGAGGTAGTGCACTCATACATGCGGGCAAAAGTCCACCGCGCCTCGCTAGTGTGGGGGGCGCAGTGCGGGACTGAGGCGCAGTGCGGCGCTGCGCCTATGATTCGCCGTCCGAGGAGGTGCGCTCATACATGAGGGGAAAAGTTCCCTGCGCCTCGCCAGTGTGTGGGGCACAGTGCGGGGACATGGGCGCAGTGCGGGGACCTGGGCGCTGTGCGGGACTGCGCCGAAAATCTGTTCCGATGCGAGACAGGCTGGAAAACAGAGAGAAATCATTCCACGTGTCGGTGCGGAGTATGAATCAAAAATTGCCTTTATAAAGGTGTTCAACATTCTCAGAAAAAGAGCTGAAACCTAAAAAATAAAAATTCAAGAATTAGGATATTGGAAATTGCCGGGAAATACAGTAATTCAAATTCTGAAAGCTATTCTCATTGGTCGGCATAAACCGGCCAATCAGAATAGGAGCGACAGTGAACCATTAAAACCTATGGAGAACTATTGACACATCAGAATCAAAGGCGGGACAGTTCAAAATACAGTAAAAATGCTGAAAAGAGGTGATTGGCTGAGCTAGCGGGGGCTTGGCTAGCTCGGCCAATCAGAATAGAGTGACAGAGACCCTTTTAAAAACTATGGAAAACCCTATTAAACCATTCGAATAAAAAGGCGGGACAGTTAAAAAATTACAGTAAAAATGCAAAATTTGGCGGATTTGGTTGACCTAGGGGGGGGCTTGGCATCCCGCCAATCAGAGCGTGAGTTTACTTCTCCCATTGTAGTCTATGGAGAGACGGCGCCATGCAATCTCGGCTCTCAGCCCCGGGTGCGGCATGGAGTTTGAATTAAAAAAAAAACTTTTTTTTAAAGGTGTAAAATATTCTCTAAAAAATAGTAAAAATTTTTTCTAAAAAATTACTTTAATAAAATCCCAAAAAAACGCATTTGCGCGAGACCGGGCTACATAGGGTTTGGGGTTATAGAAAAATTCCCGGGGAAATTACATTTAATTTAATTTTTTAAAAGCGCTTCTCTTTGGGCGGCGAAGCCAGCCAATCAAAATTTAGGAGCGAAAAAGACCCATAAAACCCTTTTATGGTGAAATATAGACCAAAAAAAATTTCCAAGGGGGGACAGTTAAAAAAATTAATTAAAAAAAAACAGAAAAGAGCTGTTTGGTTGAGCGGGTGGCTTGGCTTTTCCCGCCAATCAGAGCGCGAGTATTTTCTCCCATTGTATCTATGGAGAGATGGGGCGCACTGAAATCCCCGGCACTCGAAACCGTGGGGGCAGGAAAGTATTAAAAAAAAAAATAATTTTTTTTAAGTGTAAAAACTTACAGATAAAAGCGCTAAAAACCTTTTCTCTAAAAAAAAAAATCCTTTAAATTTCCAGGAACTACGCGTTTGTCCCCGGGGACCGGCGCTACTGGGGGAATTTGGGAAAATAGAGAGTTTGCCGGGAAATACAGTAATTCAAATTGTTTAAGCTCTTCTGTTGGTCGGCAAAAACCCAACCCAATCAGAATTAGGAGCGGACAGGGGTCCCATTAATCATTTTTGGGGAAAATTTGGGCCAATCAGAATGGGAAAGCGACAGGGACCCATAATAACCTTTTGGAAAAAAAATTGCCCCAATATATTCAAAGGGGGGACATTTTTCAAAATACAAAAAAAAGGGCAGAAAAACGAGCTGTTTGGGTTGAAGCGGGGGGGGGCTGTCCAGCTTACCCAAATTTGAGCGGGGGCTCCCTTTTTTCATGGGATTCTATGGGGAAAAAAAAATTTCCGAGGGGAAGCTTGTAACCCGGGCTAGTTAAAAGGGGGCAGGGGTTTATTTGGCCAAGGGGGGAAAGCGGCGACGTCCTTTGGGTTTTTTTAATTTGAAAATTTTGAAATAAAACTGTACAGGCCGAAATAAAAAATTTTTAAAAATACAAAAGTTTTTTCCCTGATGTTTTAAATAAAATGAAAAATTAATGGGGGGGAAACAAAAAAAAATTTTTAATTCAATAAAAATCATGTTTATTTCTTTATTTTCGTTACCCAAAGGACCCAATGAAAGGGGTTTGCACGAAAAAAAAGGGAAAAAAACATGTTTTTTTGATGTAATTTTTTTTTTTTGGGTTACCCCCCCATTTTTATTATTCTTTTTTAGTTTTGGAGCGATTGCGTTGGCTTTTCGAGACCCGATCGTTTAGTCGGCCGCTATCATAAGGTTTTTTCAAATAGTGAGGTCGTTTATGAGCGTTTGGCCCTTTAAAAGTTATGGGAGAGCAATGCCCACCTTCTTTTTATTACCCCAAAAAACAAGGCTGGAGAAGCTGAAAAAAAACACCACAACGTCAAATGGATACGTTGCTACATCTTAGGCATCGCCCCCTTTGGTTAAAAAAGTCACAAAAAAAAAGGTCAAAAGGCCCCATTCCCCTCTCCCTGTCTTGTCCCACACCCTGCCCCTTTAAAAACCGCTTCCCCCAAAAAATTGAAAAGTGCCAGAAGGCAGAAAATGATTTAAAACCATCATTTTACTTAAAATGGCATTTGAATTCCCTGCCCCCCCGGGCCCAGCTTTACCCCCAAAACCCCCATGCCCCCCACATTTAAACAGTGCCGGAAAAAGGAGTCTTTCAACCACCTTTTTTATTTTAAAGGGGACATTACTTTTAATTGTCCGGGGCCCCACAGCATTGAGCCCCAAACCTGCAGGGACCCCCCATTTAAAAAGTGCCGGGAAAAAAAGGAGTTCTTTAAACCAAACCATTTTAGTTTCACGGGAAATTTGGGAACTAAACCGGGCCGGGCCAAGCATGCCCCAGGGCCGGGAGTTACAGTGGGTGCGGTGAAACCCCAGGTTTGGCCCGCCCCCGTCATCTTTTAAAACACGCAGGTTAAAATCCCCCTGATGACGCACAACAAAAAAAATGTAGTGCTGAAGCAGAGTGCGGGGAAACGGAAGGGTGAGAACTCCCGGGCCCTTCCCCGTACCTGGGCAAAAACCCGGGTAGCGCTTGTCCCTCCGTTATGAGTGTGGCCAATTGGCCCTTTACTTGGAAATACTGGTTTGGGGGAAAGCTCCTTTTTACAACCCCGGGGCCCTTTTCTTGGCATTCTTTTTTTCATTTTTTTCTCAAAGTGCTGGAGGGAAATGGTCTCTGTACCCTTTTTTTTTGTCCTTTCCCCCATACTCCATGTCCTCTGAAAAAAACTTTCATTGGTCAAAATTTTTCCTGTACCTCCCGTAAAAATTCAGAGGAATTTTTTTACCAGCCCATTTTTTTAAAAATGCAAGTTTTTTAGTAGTTTAATTTAGAAAACACATTTTTTAAAATTTGGTTTGGGAAACCCACCTGTCTTTGTTTCTCTTTTATTCATTTTATTTAAAAGGGGTTTTCTCCCAAAACAGGGGGTTTTTATAGCTTTTGTTTTAAAGTCTTGCAAATACAAGTCCCTTTTTCAATTGGGGTTTAATTTACAGTGTCCTACCCATTCCCGTTTTGAAGCAACCCTCAACCCCTTTAGCCTCCCCTTTTTCAAATTTTTGAAGAAAAAAAATGTCTGTTAGAAAAAAAAACATTTTTTAGAAAAGGCTGTAGAAGCTGCATGTCACAGCAAAATGCCCCCAAAAAAATTTAAAGCATGACCCTTGAGCCACTTTGGGCAATTTTGGGAAAAAACAAATGTTTTTAGAAAAACCCAAATTTTTTTGTTTGGGGCCCCTTGTTAGTGCATGTCACCGCAAATTGCCCCCCAAAAAATTTAAAGAAAGACCCAAAAGCCAAAATTTTTACAATTGTGAAGGGAAAAAATGTTTTATTTTGAAAACAATTTTTTTTTGAAAAGGACCCGTTTTTTATTGCTGCATTTCAAAAACCCAAAAAGCCCCCCAAAAAAATTTAAAGCATGACCCTTGAGCCCTTTGGTAATTGTGAAGAACAAAAAGGTTTTGTTAGAAAAACAATTTTTTTTTAAAAGGGGCCCGTAGGGATTTCTGCAATTTTTAAAGGCATGACCAAAAAATTATTTTAAAAAAAGACTTTCAGCCACTGTTAAAAAATTTTGAGGGAGAAATGGCCCCCTTAGAAACCACATTTCTGTTCCAAAAGGGGCCAAAGGGCTATTGCTGTATTTTCACAGTACATGACCCCAAAAAAATTAAAAAATGACTTCTCCAGCCACTATTAAAAATTTTTGAGGGGAAATGCCCCAAATTAGAAACCACATTTCTGTTCCAAAAAGGGCCCTTTTAAATTTTTGCTGTTCCCAAAAGCAACAGACCTCAAAACTATTGACAATGCCCAAAAAAATTCTTAAAATTTAAAATGAGTAAATGGAAAACGGTGTTTTCATGAAACCTTGCTGTCTTTTTTCCCGTCCCTAAAAGGGAAAAACCCGCCCAAAAAGGGAAATGGGTTTGGGGGGAAAGGAATTTAAAAATTTCGTAAGAAAAAGATCTTTTAAAAAAAAAATTTTTTAAAAGGCCCTTTTTTTGTTTGAAAAGGAATGTGAAGTAGACCGGGCACAAATGGGTGACCTCGGCAATTGGGGCCCCAAACCTTTATCCAAGATCCTGCCTGATTATCTTGTTTAAAGTCAAAAGATCCACATTTCGGGGGAAAGGCCGGATGCGTTTGTTGTAAAGACTGCTCCAGCGTGCTGAATAAGGGTCCCCCCTCAGAATATTACGCTTGGGTGTGGGGGGACAACCCCTTTTGGCGGGGTTTGGGCCGGGTCGGGCCCTTGTCCCAAATTTTTGGTTTCCCAGAAGTTTTATTGGGTCCGGGGAAAACAAAGCCCAAAAAAATCGGTGTTGAGGGCGCCCGATTTGTGTGCACCATGAAACTTAAAAACTGATTCTCTTGTGTTTTTGTGGGGCCCGGGATTTCATGCGTTGGTGGGTGGTAAACAAAAGATTGCCCGAGGTAAACCCCTTAGGCTTTTTGCCCCCCTTCCTTTCTGCTGCCCCTACGCTTTACTTGGCACTTACGGGTTTTCAAGGCGTGATTTTTTTTCCACCCTGGCATTTGGGGAACGTGAGCAGTGGGAAAAGATTTTCTCCGTTGATCAATCGGGAAAGGTTTCCCTTTTCCCGCATTTTACTCTCTATTTGGGTGGGTGGAAGGGGAAAGTTTGAGTTTTGTTTTGTATTGGGGATCCCGGAGGGTGGCCACCCAGTTTAAATGGTTTTTCCCTTTTGTGGCCTTAATGCGAGGGGTAAAGTTGGAGGGAAAAGGGCATCCAAGCACTATGTGAGGGGTTTGGGGCCTTGATTTCCCCAAAACCCCTGGGGTCAAGGGGGCACTAGCCCAAACGGGTCCCTTTCCCCCATCTTCCTCCTCTGCCTCAAATTTTGCACCCAAAAAACCCTTTCCCCAAGGGGGGACGTCGGGGAACAAACGGTGTCTAGGAATTCCTCCTCCTCCTCCTTCCTCCCCCCTTTCCCCCTCCTTTTCCCCTGCCCTTTGGCACAGCTTAAAAAAAAAACAGCCCTGACTTTCCTGGAGGGTGCAAAAATGGGGGCTGATGCGCCACCCCTTTTCCACTAGTCTGGACCCCCAAAACCCGCCTAATGAAGAACCCGATGAAATTGTTTAAACTGGGCGGGCCTTGTGCATTTGACGGAGGGAAAAGGTCCCTGTCCGCATCGGGGTCCGGGCTCCCCTCCGGGCGGGTGGCGGGGCCGTTGTTTCAGAGTGTCCCAAAGATGTTCCAGGGAAAAAAGATCACCCCCAATTTCTCATGCTGACAAGGGGGATTGTCCGCATGGGCCCTTTTGGTGGTTCTTCAAAAAATGGCAAGGATGGTGCAGAGCTCTTTCACTGCCTCCCCTCTCGTGGTTCAACCCCCGAGGTCCGTACCGCTGCTTGTCGGCCCTGTGTTTTGTATGTAAATTTGGCATTGCGCTGCTGCCAAAAATCGCTGGGCATGTGGAGGGTGGAATTCCAGCGTGTTCCCACGTCAAAAAAATTTAAAAGGTTGGGGGTTTGGCCGGGCTGCCCAGGGCAACCCCAACCCGGGGCCGGGCAAAGGGCAGGGTGCGAACGGCGGAAGTCGAACTCAGACCTCGACCCTTTTTTCGGGCAGGCAGCCCAAAGACCGGGTAGCCTTTAGAAATTTTCTGGACAAAGGTTCATAAAATTGTCCCCAGGCAAGGGATTTTTTTTCCCTCCAGTCCCGATTTTAAAGGGGCCCGGCCAGCGATTTGCCCATTATGGCACCCCACCTTGTTTGGGGCAAAAGGTTCTTGTAACCCAGCCACCCTTCGGTCTCGTTGCTTTGACCCGTCCACAGCTCCGGGCCCTGTGTTTTGGGAGGGTTTCCCCAGGGCAGATTAATTTCAACACGGCCTTGGTGTCCCCGGGGAAACTTTGATCCCAAAAGAGGCCCCTTGGGGGAAAGAGCCCCTCCCAACCATCCCTGGGGTTTTTGAAAAAGCGGGGCCGAGGGGGGAGAGCCACCGTCCCCCTAGGGGACATCCCCCAGCCTCTTTTCCCAAGTGAGTGTCACAGAGTATAGCGGCCTTGGCTGTGCTTACTGTCCATTTTCGGTTTGAGATGGAATTTTTCCCGGACCAGAGCAGCCCAAGCGTTGAAATTTTAGTTGGAACGTGGCTGGCCGGGGCCCCAGGGACGGTTTTTTTTGGCAAAAAAAATTGCCTGCTCGGCATCTGGTTTGGGGGCAGGCGGGGGCCCATGACGTGGGGGAAACCCCCAATCTGTTCCACCAGACGGAAGGGCAAATTTCCCAAGGGGCCAAAAAACCCTGGCAATGCCGACATTAAGGTTTTTGGTTTTGGGGGGGGAAGGGGGGGTTTTTGGGTTTAAAAGTGTTTCTTTGCTCCCAAACCGGGGAAAGACAAAAAGGTGGTTGTTTGCTGGCCGCTTTTCCCGGCGTGAGGTCGTCAAACTGGCGGAAGGAAAAAGGGGTTAGGATGGGGTCTCTGGTGGTGCTGGTGGAAATCGGGGCGGGGGAGGTGAAGCGGAGGCTGATCCCTGTTCAGGGGACTTGAGAGAAAGGGCGGGCTGGGGAAACGCTTGGTGGTGGCGGGGGAAAAGGAGGCGGAGAAAAGGGTGGGGGGTGTGACAGTGGTTGGGGGCCCCGGGGCGTCGGTCTGGCCTTTTTTCCCAAAGGGTTTTTCCCCTCCATTTAAACTCTTTGCATTCGCTGAATGTGATTGACATGTTGGTGGGGGTTTAAACCCATTTAAGGTTCTTCCTCAATTTAGGGCGTTTACGGAAAAGGGGGGCCCATTTGACTTCGTGGGTTGAATCAGAGGCTTGTCAAAGACCCCCAGGCTTGAGGGGTTTCCGGGAAACCTTTTTTAAAGGCGATAAGCGGGGGGAGCGGGGTTTGCGCTAAACCGTGGCTGGGGAATCAATCAGGGGGCTTCTGGGGAACCCCCCTTTCCCCCCCCTTTTTGGGGCCCCGGGGACCCGTATTGACATACCCCTTCGTTTTCCCTCCTATTTCCCACGATGAAGCGCTCGCAAGCAAATTCTGCAAAAAAAGCCCAGGATGGACCCGCAATGTCGCATCATAATCTTCTTAATAAACACAGGTGACTTGGTCTTTCCGACTTTCTGAAATCCGAACCCTGCGGGCTAAAAGCAAGGGGCACTGCAAGGCGTTTTGGGCCCACCGCCCGGGATTTTTGAGATTGGCCCGGGCTTCCTTTACCTCCTCTGATGGCATCAGTAACTGGGCGGGCAGAAAACAGGGCTAAATATCCTCTTGATCTTTTTTAAAATTTCCCTTTGACCCCCAACCGCTTTTTTTATCAAAAGAGGTTTCAGACAATTTGGGTTTTCCCCCAGTGGTGGGTACACGGTTGTAAATTGGGATGTTCATGTTGGACGGATTTCGCTGATGTTTTGATGACGACATTTTTGGCCGTTGGGCCCCGGCCCAGGAGGGAGGGGAAGGGCGCTAGATGCAGGTTGCATTTTTAAACCCCCTTGAAGGGCCCGATTGGCGACGATGTTCGTTACTTAGATTCACGTGACCTGACCCCGCGAGACAGGCCCCACGGTTTCCCGCAAATGACGATCCGCGGGATGCGTGGTTTTCGCCAGCACTGGGAAGGGGAAAAAATTCTCTGTACCTTAACCTTTTCCAAAGTGCTACCCCCCCCCCTTTCTCGTTTTAAACCCGAAATTTTGCTCCATGTTCAAATATAAAATTTGAGAAAAGGTATGGAATAGTTTTGGAAGTTTTCTTTTTAAAAGACGGCAAAACACAAACTTTCTCAAAAACCCCTCTTTAAACAAAAAAAAATTTTCGGATTTTTTAAAAAATTTTAACTGCAAGGTGTATATCAACAAATTTTGGACTGGGGGAAAAGTCCAAAAAACACATACTGGGTTTTGTTTTGGTTTTTTAAAACGGTTTTTTTTTTGCACCTTTTCAATTTACCTGTGGTGAATATAGGGAAATTTCTGGGTTTTTAAAATTTAAGTAGGTTTCCCGGTCTTTTTAAAATATTTTGGGTGCGGAAAAGTCAAAAAAAAGTTAAAATGGTTTTGTTTTGGTATAAAAATTTTTCGATATTTTTTGCACCTTTCAAATTCCCCTGTGGTGGGAAAATAGAATTGCTGTTTTTAAGATTTACGTTTGTTTCTGCGTCAATGAAAAAATGCTGGGTGTGAAAAAAATCAAAAAAAGTAAAATGTTTTTGTTTTGGGATAAAAAACGATATTTTTTGACTTTTCAATTTTACCTGTGGTGAATTTTAGAATTGCCCGTTGTTAAGATTTTCCCTAGATGCTGCGAATTTAACCCTGCCTTTGGGGTTTCAAAAAATCCAAAAAAAAAAAAATTAAAATGTTTTTGTTTTTTTTATTAAAAAACGTTTTTTTTTGCACCCTTTTTAATTCTTGTGGTGGGGAAAATTTTGAATTTTCGTTTTTTGATTTACGTAGATTTTGCGTAATGAACAATGCTGGGCGGGAAAAGTCAAAAAAACACGTAATGTTTTTGTTTTGGTTTTAATTTAAAAGATTTTTTTTGCCCTTTCAATTTCCCCCGTGGTGAAATAGAAAATTTTTGTTTTAAGATTTACGTAGTTTTCCCGCGTCAAAGAACAAACTGGGTGTGCAAAAAAATCCAAAAAAAAACGTAACTGTTATGGGTTTTTTTATAATAAACGGGTATTTTTTTTCACTTTTCAAAATTTACCCGGGGGTAAAAAAATTAATTGCTGTTTTTTAAAAATTTAGTAGATGCTGCGTCAATGAACAAAAGCTGGGTGTGCAAAAGTCAAAAAACATTAAATTTTTATTTTTGGTATAAAAACGTTTTTTTTTTGCACCCCTTTTAATTCACCTGTGGTGAATTTTGGAATTGCCCGTTTTTAAAATTTTTGTAGATGCTGGTCTTTGGAAACCCAAAGCTGGGTGTGCAAAACCTCAAAATAAAACGTTTAATGTTATGTTTTGATATAAAAAAACGGTTTTTTTTGCACCTTTTTAAATTTACCCCGTGGGGAATTTTAGAATTGCTGGGTTTTTAAAAATTTACGTAGATGCTGCGTCAAGAACAATTTTGGGGCGCAAAAAGTCAAAAAAAACGTAAATGTGATGTTTTGTACGGGTTTCACCGGGTTTAAAATTTTTTGGGAACAAAAAACCTTTGCTGACTACAAAATTGCTGGATTGTAATTTAACTGCAAGGTGGTTTTATCAAAAGTCACAGGTTTTAATTGGTAAAATTGAAACACCTATCTTTAAATGTATCCCGATAATAAAAGGGGTTTGGGGCTAACAAAGAGGCCCCGTTACTAGAATGATGTGTATCCATTTTAAAGTTTTAGGCTGCCCAAAATCCAGGGAAAAATTTCAAAAGAAAACTGTTTAAAAATAAAGTTTTTCCCCTACAATGTTACAATAAGTTTGGGGAACTTTATCCCGTGTTCTTTTAAAAAATAGAGCTTGTCTGTGTTCGGCCCCCCGGGGCCCCCCCCCGCTCCCACCCGCCCCTTTAAATTTACAGCGGTTAATTTCTGGGTTTTAAAAATTCTCTAGCTAAATAAAATTTAAAAACTTCAAATCTCTAATCTAAGTAAATTTGGGGGATCACCCCGCTAATAGTAGAGGTTTCTCTGTGCAGGAAAAAGACAATTTCGCTGAGCCCGTTTGGCCCCAAGGCCCGAGCGCAGGGTCCCCATCCCTATGAGACGCTGGGGAGACAAATGAGGCTGAAAACCGGGAAAGCTTTTTCTTTTTAAAACCGAGGGGCTGTGATTTTTCCAGCCCAAAACGCAACCTTTTTACATCCCCCGTCATGACGTCGCACACAAATCTAAACCCCCCTCTATTCTGTAATTTGGTTTGTGGCCGCCAAAATTACAGGGAAACGGGGAAAAAAAAGGCCCCGATCTTAATAGATGATTTAAAGATTTTTAAAAATTAAATTTCGCATGATCTGGAAATTTCCCATAAACCTTAAAAAACCCTTTTCCCCATTTCAACTTTGCGTTTAAAAAAAACCCCTCCAAAAATTTTTCATTTTATATACACATGGGGCAACTTTTGTGTCTTTAATTTGATTTCGGGATTTTACAGGTTTTTTTTCAGATTGCATTTTGAAAAAACCCCTAGGACGTTCCCCTCGCTCTCCCCCTTGGCCAAATTTAAGGCGCCTCCTTTTTTAAATTAAACCCCTCAAAAGGCTCGCTCCCGGAAATTTTTTTTTCCCCAATAAAAAACTCTATGAGAAAAGTTGCTTGCGCCCCTGTTTTGGGTTTAAAATGGACGGCCCCCGCCGTTCAACTAAACAGGGTCGTTTCTGCCTTTTTACGGATTGTTTAAAATGTCCCGCCTTGAATTTTGATTGGCTTAAATTTTTTTTCCATAGGTTATTATGGGTTTCCCCGTCGTCCTATTCTGATTTGGGGCAAATTTTTTCCTCCAAAAGGATTAATGGGCCCCTGTCGCTCCCTTTTTTTGATTTGGTTAAAAATTCTCCATGGTTTTAAAGGGTCTTTGCTCGCTCCTATTTTTATTGGCTGGCTTTTTGCCGACCAATGAAAGGCTTAAACAATTTAAAATTCTGTTTTTTCCCGGGAAATTCTCTTTTATTGGGAATTCCCTTTTGTAGTGGGTTCCCCGGCGTCAAAGCGATTGTTTGGGATCAAGTGCTTTTTTTTTAAAGAAAGGTTTTCAGCGTTTATCTGATAAATTTTACACTTAATAAAAATGATTTTTTGTTTATTATCTCCCCCGCCCCAAAGTCGTTTAGCCCGAGATTTCATTGCGGGCCCCTCTCTCCCTTTGCTACAAAAGGGGAAATAGCTCGGGGCTTTGATTGGCTGGGATAGGCAAGCCCCCCGGTAGCTCAGCCAAAACAGCTCTTTTTCTGGGATTTTGACTGGATTTTTGGGAAATGTCCCGCCCTTTTTATTTTGATTTTGGTTTAAAACTTCTTCATAGGATATTTAAAGGTCTTTTCGCTCCTATTTTGGTTTGGTCAAAATTTTCCTCCCTAGCTTATTAAGGGTCCCTTTTTCGCTCCTATTTTGGTTTGGGCAAATTTTCCTCCCTAGCTTATATTGGGGGCTTTGTTCGCTCCTTTCTGGGTTGGGGGGGTTTTTTTGCCGCCCAAAGGGAACAGCGTACCGATTTGGGAAAAATTTTTTTTATTTCCCCGGCCCAATTTTTCCCCCTATTTCAATTCCCCATTTTAGCGCCGGGGGTTTGGGGACAAACGCGTTGTTCGGGATAGAATTTTATTTTTGTTTTATTGAATGTTTGAGCTACTTTTTCAGAGAATATTTTAACCAATAAAAAAATGTTTTTTTTTTTATAACCCCATTTCCGACCCGGGGCCCGGGGCCGAGATTGCTTTTGGGCCCTTTTCTCCATAGACTACAATGGGAGAAGTAGCTCGCTAGCTCAGCCAATCAGCTCTTTTCTGCATTTTTACTGTATTTTGAACTGTCCCGCCTTTGATTCTGATTGGTCAATAGTTCTCCATAGGTTTTAATGTTTCACTGTCGCGCTTTCTGATTGGCTGGATTCTGCCGACCAATGAGAATAGCTTTCAGAATTTGAATTACTGTATTTCCCGGCAATTTCCAAGATCCGAATTCTTGATATTGCGCCGTTCTAGATTTTTGGAAAGTGATTTATTTTTTACAATTTTTTATTTTTGAGGTTGAGCTCTTTTCTGATAATGTTTTCCGCCTTTATAAAGGCGATTTTTTCGGAATCATACTCCTGCTGCACGGAGCAGAGCGCCGAGATATCTGTCGCGATCTTCTATCTGCTTCCTCGCATGTTCTGTTCTTGCTTCACTTCGCCTCTGCCGGAGCATTTAGACCAAAATAAACTAGGTCTGCCTGTCGGAGCTGCCGAGCGCTGCATTGCGCCGCGCTTTGGTGAGCCGCCATCGTACATGCCTCTGGGTTTTTGAGTGCGCCGCGTCCCGCCCCGGAACGCCTACACCGCGCCCATTGCCCGCCCCTTCATGCGGGGCACAGCTGAAAGTGTCGAACGCTGCGCCTAACACGCGTCTTGATACCTGTTTATTCTGCTGTATCCTGCCATCTTGCCTGTACGCTACCTATCTGGGACCAGCTTCCAGTCTTCACTTAACCCCACTGTGTCCAGGTTGCTGTTCCTGTACTTCTGTTCTGCTGTATTCTACTGTTATACCTGCTTATACCTGCCTAGACTCCATCACCTGCACTTTGGCTGCCACCGCAAGTAGCCATGTCAGGGGTAGCGACCTGGGGGTTCCCCACATCGAAGTCTGTTCCAGCCTTGCGTGGGGCTCTGGTGAAGACCAAGGGCCCCTTAGACTCCGTCCCCTGGTGTGGTCTGCTATATCACCATCTACGCTTACGGTGGTCCAGCGGATCCCCACCAAGCACCTGGCATCCACAGTGTAAGCGCATACAGACAACACTGGTCGTTACACTGAGGAGTAGATTCTTAGTAGATAACCATATCCACTACCCCACGACATAATCAGGAATAAGAAAACATCTTTTGTTGGCATGTTGTAGTTGGGTATCTTGGGCTTTAACCATTTTTTCCAAAGAGCCTGTGCCCAGACTGTGCACAGTCGTTGGTAAGTTAGACTCTTGAACCTGGCACGATGAGAACCAGAGGTTAAAGACGTAATCGCAGAAGACAAATTTACTCTATTATTAATAGCAAACTCTGCTAAGGGAAGAAAATTATTCCATTTCTTTTGAGAGTGAGACACAAAACTTTTTAGGAATTGTTCAAGTGTTTGGTTGAGTCTCTCTGTCTGACCATTGGTTTCCGGGTGAAATGCGGAGGAGAAAGACAGAGATACCCAACCGCCACAAAATTTCCTCCAGAATCTGGACACAAACTGTACCCCACAATCAGATAAAGTGTTTTCAGGGATTCCATGCTGACAAAGTACGTGAGTGATAAATATTGATGCAAAAAGCCTGACGCTGGGCAGTTTCTTCAGAGGCACCAGGTGGCACATTTAAGAAAATCTATCACAAATGACTCAGGTAACAGTTTTTCCTTGGGAATTGGGCAGATCAGTTATAAAAGACATCGAAAGATGGGTCCAGAGATCGTTAGGAAAAGGGTGCAGGAGACCCTCTGGCAACTTTCTAGGTAATTTAGTCCTAGCACATACCTCATATGCTGACACAAACTCATGGACATCACGTGACCATGACAGCGACCAATAGGATCTCGTGAGTAGATATTTGGTGCTAGTAATAACAGGATGTCCTGCCAATACAGAGCAATAAACTTTCTCCAGCACCCAGTGGCGGAGTTTGGGGGACAAACAAATTTATTGGCTGGGGTGTTCCTGGGGGCCAGATCTTGAGAGTTAGTGATAGTGGTGGTGAGGTCATGATCCATGATGGCTACTCCTACCCCGGAGGCAGGATCTTTTAAGGAGCAGTCTCTGGGGTATTACTGGCACAAAAACTACGAGATAGAGCATCTGTCTTAACATTTTTAGTACCAGGACGACAGGTAACCATGAAACTAAAACGAGTAAAAAATAGGATCCAACATGCATGCCTTCGGGAAAGACGTTTAGCGCTATGCAGGTACTGTAAATTCTTATAATCAGTAATCGCAGTAATATGATGTCTAACTCCCTCAAGGAAATGTCTTCACTCTTCGAATGTCCACTTGATGGCTAAGAGTTTGTGGATGCCAATATCATAATTGAGCTCTGAGGGGGAGAATTCCCTTGTGAAGAAGGCTACCAGCTGCAGGTTAGTAAGAGAATCAAGATCCTGAGAAATAACCGCTCCCACCCCCACTTTCACAATAAACAGGTGATTGACATCGGGTTGTATTAACACTGAGGCGCTTAAACATTCTTTAAGTTGCACAAATGCCTGTTCAGCTTCTGGGGTCCAATGAGTCAAGTCAACCCCTTTCTTAGTGAGGTCAGTCAATGGTTTAGCCAAAACAGAAACATTTCTAACAGTAATACTGATAAAAAGCGGCAAAAATGCTGGGGAGCTTCGAAATTATTGTGGCGTTTTTTCGATTTAAGGGAACCACTAATCTTATTAAATAGATCAGGGATTAAGGGAAGGGGATACTGGTTCTTTACCATTATATTCTTAAGTGCCCGGTAGTCAATACAGAGTCTGAGCCAACTGTCCTTCTCTACAAAAAAAAATCCTGCTCCCATGGGAGAATTAGAAGGGTGGATGTGTCCTTTAATGAGACGCTCCTGTATGCATTCCTGCATAGCTTTATGCTCAAGAGCCAACAGATTAAAGATCCTTCTATAGTTGTAAGGTATATGAGGGGGTAACACAACAGTAGATTTTTTGTCGAAGACAATGGGAAAATCAGATATGTACAGTATTCATGCAGGGAATCTTCATTAATTTGACTCTCAGATAATTGTACAGTGTTACAGTGGGAGGAGCACAAGGGTCCCCATTTGATCAAGTCCCCTCTGTTCCAGTCAAAAATAGAGTTATGAAGACCCAGCCAAAGGAGGCCAATATAATATCAGAGGTAAAGTTTTCCATAACAAAGAACATAGCAAACTCAATATGAATTGACCCAACAACCTGTAGGAATACCTGAGGGGTTTTAAATCAGATTCTACATCTGGCCAACAGGGTAAAATCTGCAACAGTAACAGCAAAGGGATGGTACAGTTCCACCAAATCCTGGCCAAAGGCCGACATGAAGGGAGAATTAACAAAGTTAACAGCTGCCCCAGAGTCAACCAGAACCTGCCCAGATACCTAGACTTAGAACCAAAGAACAAAGTCACAGGCAATAAAACTTTTGAAAAGGGTTCGGAAGATACCTTATTGCCTGAGTGGTTCCCCCGACTACCACTTAGGCACTGACGTTTTTCCGGTGATGGTATGCTTCTAATGGGACAGCTTCATAAGAAATGTGTCACATCAATGGAGGTGCAGTAAGCCATTACTGGAACCCAGCCCACTGTCCCTGCCTACTTAACGAGCTGCCCTTAATGGAAGACCCCCATCTGGGTGACAGGCCCTACGTTACTAAGTGCTGGGTTCATCAGGTGAAAAAAATGTTGAACAGTCCAGGTCAGCAACAGAACGGTAACAAAAGGCCACAAATCAGAAACCGAGAGAGTTAACGGAAAACGTGCCAAAGGATCAAAACACGGTCGGGAGTAAGATACCAAATCAGGAAGCAAGCTGAAGTCAGGAAACAAGCCAAGGTCAGGAAACCAGGAGAAGCAAACTAACAGAACACAGGTAATATACACAGCCAGGAAATATCACAGGCAAAGCTTGAGACTTCAGCAGGTTTTAAATGAAGTGCCCAGACACCGCCCCCCTAGCTGATTGGAGCAGACTCTGGGCCATCCTTTTGGCTCGTGTGACAGACTTATTCAGAGTAGCTGGAGACCTGTCAATCAAAGGATCTCCAGCAGCCTGTCTCTCAAGGTGTAGACCCAAACCAGGAGATGCAGGTGCAGAGCATTGCTCCCTAGAAGCTGGAAATTGAGCAGGTAAATGCATACTGACAGTACCCCCCTTTTAGGAGAGGCTTTTACCCAGTCTGCCTGCTGATCCGAGACATAACAACAGAGTTTTTGCGTTACCATTTAATATACCCTCTCCATCTGCCCATTAGTCTCAGGGTGGAAGGCAGAAGACAGGGTAGTACCCGGAGCCTTGCAAAGGGTTCTCCAGAATCGTAAAATGCGCCAAAGGGCCAAAACATGGTCGGGAGCAAGCTACCAAGGTCAGGAAACTGAGAGAAGCAAACTAACAGAACACAGGTAATATACACAGCCAGGAAATATCACAGGCAAAGCTTGAGACTTCAGGAGGTTTTAAATGGAGTGCCCATAGCTGATTGGAGCAGTCTCCGGGCCCTCCTATTGGCTTGTGTGACAGGCCCTCTATCCAGAGTAGCTGGAGACCTGTCAATCAAAGAATGTCCAGCAGCCTGTCTCTCTGGGTGTGGACCCAAAACAGGAGATGCAGGTGCAGAGCATTTCTCCCTAGATGCTGGAAACTGAGCAGGTAAATGCACACTGCAAAATGACCTGGTTTGCCGTAGTGTAAGCACAGGCTTTTCTAGAGCCAGTATTCCCTCTGAGCTTTAGCACTCATGGCTCACAATTGCATAGGCTCTTATCCAGACAAGAAAGGAGGAGGGACAGGTTCTTTAGAAGAGACAACAGGTAAGAGAGAACACATGGAGGTGTGCTCAGGGTCTGCTTTCTCTTTGTGTCTTCCCTTGAGCCTGTGATCAATATGCACTGCTAATGCCATAGCCTGTTCTAAAGTGTCAGGATTGGGATGGCTGACCCAGATGTCTTTAAAAGCAGCCAACAGGCCAGGGGTGTCAACCTGCCACCCTCCAGCTGTTGGGAAACTACAACTCCTATCATGCCCACTGTTATAGATTATACAAATGCATGATGGGAGTTGTAGTTTCCCAACAGCTGGAGGGCCGCAGTTTGACACCTGTGCAATAGGCCCTGTCTGAACAGGGCTTTCAATGCTAGGTCATACCAGCTTGTCAAAACACTTGCGGAACTCCGTGCAATATTCTTTGGCAGAGCGTTTTTCCTGCCATATTGTCAGGAGCTTAGATTTCACAAGGGTGACATGCAGTGCCGGACTGGGAATAAAAATCAGCCCTGGCACTAAGCCCCCACCAGCCCACGTACAATATCCGCTTACAAAATTTCCCTTGTTCTCGCACCTCGCCACTTTCTAAAATATACTACCACTATAAAGGTGCTTTCACACAGAGCATTTTTGGTGCATTTTTTATGTGTTTTTGGTGTAGTTTTGTGCAGAAAGGCAGAGTAGTTAATGCTGTACATTTCTGCACAAAAAATGCATAAAAAAATGCACCAAAACTGCTCTGTGTGAGAGCCCCCTAAACACAAGCAAGATAGAAAAAGTGGTGCAGAGAAACCCCTCATCACAGAGTCAGGTGTGTGCTTTACAATCAGGGACAAGCCTACACTGCCACTACATAAGCACCAACATAACCTACAACACCACCAATCAGGTCACCAGTAGTCAGGTCACCATCACATGAATACAGCATTGATTCAACACAGAAGTAAAATTACCCGTGAGAGCAGGGACTCACAGGAGACGTCATCTCTGATGGGAGTTGTTCTCTTCTTCTTTTCTTCTCCATCTGACCCAAACCTCCATGATGTCTTCCCTGATGAGTCGTTCTCTTTCCTTTTTGTCTCCTTCCAGTACAGCATGCAATGTCTTCTTCTCCCGGTCACTACTCGTCCCTATAGAATTTACCTCAAATACATCTTAGGCTCCTCTCTTTTCCAGCTCTTTCCTATCAATTCCCAACTCTGTACAAACTCCCCATCCATAGAGCCCCAAATAGTAATATTGCCCCTTTTGGTGCCCTACACAGTAATTGTACCCCAAACAGTGTATGTTAGATCCTAAAAATTAGAAATGAAAAAAAGTCATATAAGTGGAATGTAAATAGGAAGACCCCCATTAGGTAGGTATTCAAGCCCAACTATTGCAAACAATGCCGTATATTGTGCACACGTTGTTGTCCCACCCGTTGGGAGTACCTTGCTTAGACTCCCCTATGTAAACCATAAACGTACACGAAGGCTGTTTGGACTAAACATATATCTTTACTTCATCTTTATGAATAGGTGTATAAAAGACATACAGTAGTTCTATGACGAACACCTTAGGCAATGAAAAACATATAAATACGTGGCAGTACTTAGCTGTACAACATCTCTTTTAGGAGGTTAATGGTAGTCCCGTAGTACTGTTGGAGCCCATCATGCTGGGATGCAGCTCAGTGCCGCCATGCAATGACGCGACGTTTCGGAAGGTACGCCTTCCTTTCTCAAGCATGCTTGAGAAAGGAAGGCGTACCTTCCGAAACGTCGCGTCATTGCATGGCGGCACTGAGCTGCATCCCAGCATGATGGGCTCCAACAGTACTACGGGACTACCATTAACCTCCTAAAAGAGATGTTGTACAGCTAAGTACTGCCACGTATTTATATGTTTTTCATTGCCTAAGGTGTTCGTCATAGAACTATGCCTTTTATACACCTATTCATAAAGATGAAGTAAAGATATATGTTTAGTCCAAACAGCCTTCGTGTACGTTTAAGGTATTCAAGCCCCCCTATTAGGCAGGTAAGCATGTAGACCTCCTAAAGCAGGTAACTGGGGCTGTCCCAGGTAATTAGCCAGGTAGGGCCAGTATTTACCGAGGCAGGGCCATTAATTAGGCAGGCAGGGCTAGTTCTTAGGCAGACAGGGCCAGTAATTAGGAGGCAGGGCTAGTTCTTAGGCAGGCAGGGCCAATAATTTGGCAGGCAGGGCTAGTTCTGAGGCAGGCAGGGCTAGTTCTTAGGCAGGCAGGGCCAGTAATTAGGAGGCAGGGCTAGTTCTTAGGCAGTCAGGGTCAGTTCTTAGGCAGGCAAGGCTAGTTCTTAGGCAGTCAGGGCCAGTAATTATGCAGGCAGGGCTAGTTCTTAGGCAGGTACAGCCGGTAATTAGGCAGGTAGGGCTAGTTCTTAGGCAGGCAGGGCTAGTTCTTAGGCAGGCAGGGCCAGTTCTTAGGCAGGCAGGGACAATTCTTAGGCAGGCAGGGCCAGTCATTTGGCAGGTAGGGCTAGTTCTTAGGCAGGCAGAGCCAGTTCTTAGGCAAGCAGGGCCAGTAATTAGACAGGCAGGGCCAGTTCTTAGACAGGCAGGGCCAGTTCTTAGACAGTTAGGGCTATCTTAGGCAGGCAGAGCCAGTTCTTAGGCAGGTATGGCCATTTCTTAGGCAGGTAGGGCTAGTTCTTAGGCAGGGCCAGTAATTAGGAGGCAGGGCTAGTTATTAGGCAGGTAGGGCCAGTTCTTACTCAGGCAGGGCCAGTTCTTAGGCAGGCAGGGCCAGTTCTTAGGCAGGTAGGTCTAGTTCTTAGGCAGGCAGGGCCAGTTCTTAGGCAGGCAGGGCCAGTTCTTAGCCAAACAGGGCCAGTAATTAGGTAGGCAGGGCTAGTTCTTAGCCAAGCAGGGTCGGTAATTAGGCAGGTAGGGCTAGTTCTTAGGCAGGCAGGGCCAGTTCTTAGGCAGGTAGGGCCAGTTATTAGGCAGGTAGGGCTAGTTCTTAGGCAGGAAGGGCCAGTTCTTAGGCAGGCAGGAACCGTTCTTAGGCAAGCAGGGCCAGTTATGAGGCAGGTAGGGCTAGCTTAGGCAGGCAGGGCTAGTTCTTAGGCAGGCAGGGCCAGTTCTTAGGCAGGCAGGGCCAGTAATTAGGCAGGTATGGCTAGTTCTTAGGCAGGCAGGGCTAGTTCTTAGGCAGGCAGGGCCAGTTCTTAGGCAGGCAGGGCCAGTAATTAGGCAGGTAGGGCTAGTTCTTAGGCAGGCAGGGCTAGTTCTTAGGCAGGCAGGGCCAGTTCTTAGGCAGGCAGGGCCAGTAATTAGGCAGGCAGGGCCAGTAATTAGGCAGGTAGGGCTAGTTCTTAGGCAGGTAGGGCTAGTTCTTAGGCAGGCAGGGCCAGTTCTTAGGCAGGGCCAGTAATTAGGCAGGTAGGGCTAGTTCTTAGGCAGGCAGGGCCAGTTCTTAGGCAGGCAGGGCTAGTTCTTAGGCAGGCAGGGCCAGTAATTAGGCAGGCAGGGCTAGTTCTTAGGAAGGTAGGGCTAGTTCTTAGGCAGGTAGGGCTAGTTCTTAGGCAGGCAGGGCCAGTAATTAGGCAGGCAGGGCTAGTTCTTAGGCAGGTAGGGCTAGTTCTTAGGCAGGCAGGGCTAGTTCTTAGGCAGGCAGGGCTAGTTCTTAGGCAGGCAGGGCTAGTTCTTAGGCAGGCAGGGCTAGTTCTTAGGCAGGCAGGGCTAGTTCTTAGGCAGGTAGGGCTAGTTCTTAGGCAGGCAGGGCTAGTTCTTAGGCAGGCAGGGCCAGTTCTTAGGCAGGCAGGGCTAGTTCTTAGGCAGGCAGGGCCAGTAATTAGGCAGGCAGGGAAAGTAATTAGGCAGGTAGGGCTAGTTCTATGGCAGGTATGGCTAGTTTTTAGGCAGGCAGGGCCAGTAATTAGGCAGGCAGGGCCAGTTCTTAGGCAGGCAGGGCTAGTTCTTAGGCAGGCAGGGCTAGTTCTTAGGCAGGCAGGGCCAGTTCTTAGGCAGGTAGGGCTAGTTCTTAGGCAGGCAGGGCTAGTTCTTAGGCAGGCAGGGCCAGTAATTAGCCAGGCAGGGCCAGTTCTTAGGCAGGTAGGGCTAGTTCTGAGGCAGGTAGGGCTATCTTAGGCAGGTAGGGCTATCTTAGGCAGGCAGGGCCAGTTCTTAGGCAGTCAGGGCTAGTTCTTAGGCTGGTTGGGCTATCGTAGGCAGGTAGGGCTAGTTCTCATGCAGGCAGGCCTAGTTCTTAGGCAGGCAAGGCCGGTTCTTAGACAGGTAGGGCTGGTTCTGAGGCAGGAGGGGCCAGTAATTATTTAAAAAAAAATAATAATTATAATACTCATGTGGTTTTCCTCCTCTTCTCCTGCTCCGGTGCGGCCACTCTCACCCAAGTGCCTGCAGGCCGTTCAGCAGGCGAGCAATGAAGTCATCACATTGCGTGCCTGCTGCTCGGCCTCCTGGGAGCTGAACGGCTGGTATCAGAAGATCCCTGTTCTGCCTCGGCCACTATATGCACCGCGCGGTGCAGGCGGCGGCAGTGATGGCTGCATGCCTGGGTCTGTTACCCGACCATGCAGCCGTTTGCGAGAGGGGCCTTTTGGCCCCCTGGCACAGGGGTCCGGTCGCATATGCGACCATTGCGCCCCTATAAGTGCGCCATGTGCCGGCATTCGGGGCCCGCCGGGGGGAAACACCGCCCCCCTCGGCGGCTTCTCCGAGCCGGTGCTGTGGCCCGGACCCCAGCGGCGCAACGGGCAAATGCCCGATTTGCCCTATGGGCAGTCTAGGCCTGGTGACATGATCAGGCTCGGAGTAAATATTTCCTAGAGATCGAAAAAAATCATTACAAGGAAGACCATATCTCATTCTCAGGAAGAAGCTTGACGGCCCATTCTTGGAGATCCCCCTGTGAAAGGGACACAATGGGGTCCCCACCATCTGGGTCTGAGTGGCAAGGGGTTTTACCCGAAAGCACAACAGACATGACGCTAGGAACGTCTCAAATTTCTCAGTCTGTCTCCTGGGAAATTATCCAGGAGAAACATCGTAGCACATGGACCTGGTCAGCTAATTCGGAGACCAGGCCAGCCAAGCCCTCCATCCGACCACATGGTCCTGGATGGTGGTCATCCCAAACTGGATGAAGGTAAATTTGAGCCAGTGATGAAGTTAGACGGACCCGGGGCAGGTGAACAGAGAAGGAGACAGTATGTGAGAGCTAGGCTAGGCCCCCCCCAAGTCTGTCCCTGCCAACTTGCCCACCTGGCCCTAGATGACCACCGGCAACTGGACGAAGTCCCTACCCTATATACGTTCACACAGAAAAACAGACGAAAACAGACAAACAGAAATGGGTAGTAAGATGGACCGAGTCAGAACTGGAGTGGGCAAAAAGGTACAAAAACGTGAGACAAGAGGAGAGTCAGAGGTATAGCAATAGATCAAGAAACCAGGTACACTATAACAACGTGCACACTAGCTCAAGGTACAGATGTGACACAACAATATAACTGTTATAATAATGCCTTCTATGCAAAAAACTATGAGTACTGTAATACTGCCTTTTATCTACAAGAATATAACTACTATAATACTACCTATTGTACCTACAGTGATGGCCAAAAGTATTGGCACCCCTGCAATTCTGTCAGATAATACTCAGTTTCTTCCTGAAAATGATTGCAATCACAAATTCTTTGGTATTAATATGTTCATTTATTTTGCTTGCAATGAAAAAACACAAAACAGAATGAAACAAAAATCAAATCATTGATCATTTCACCCAAAACTTAAAAAATGGGCCGGACAAAAGTATTGGTACCCTCAGCCTAATACTTGGTAGCACAACCTTTAGCCAAAATAACTGTGAACAACCTCTTCCGGTAACCATCAATGAGTTTCTTACAATGCTCTGCTGGAATTTTAGACCATTCTTCTTTGGCAAACTGCTTCAGGTCCCTGAGATTTGAAGTGTGCCTTCTCCAAACTGCCATTTTGAGATCTCTCCACAGGTGTTCTATGGGATTCAGGTCTGAACTCATTGCTGGCCACTTCAGAAGTCTCCAGTGCTTTTTCTCAAACCATTTTCTAGTGCTTTTTGAAGTGTGTTTTGGGTCATTGTCCTGCTGGAAGACCCATGACCTCTGAGACCCAGCTTTCTCACACTGGGTCCTACATTATGCTGCAAAATTTGTTGGTAGTCTTCAGACTTCATAATGCCATGCACACGGTCAAGCAGTCCAGTGCCAGAGGCAGCAAAGCAACCCCAAAACATCAGGGAACCTCCGCCATGTTTGACTGTAGGGACTGTGTTCTTTTCTTTGAATGCCTCTTTTTTTTTTTCCTGTAAACTCTATGTTGATGCCTTTTCCCAAAATGCTCTACTTTTGTCTCATCGGACCAGAGAACATTCTTCCAAAACGTTTTAGGCTTTCTCAGATAAGTTTTGGCAAACTCCAGCCTGGCTTTTTTATGTCTCGGGGTAAGAAGTTGGGTCTTCCTGGGTATCCTACCATACAGTCCCTTTTCATTCAGACGCCGACAGATAGTACGGGTTGACACTGTTGTACCCTCGGACTGTAGGGCAGCTTGAACTTGTTTGGATGTTAGTCGAGGTTCTTTATCCACCATCCACAGAATCTTGCGTTGAAATCTCTTGTCAATTTTTCTTTTCCGTCCACATCTAGGGAGGTTAGCCACAGTGCCATGGGTTTTAAACTTCTTGATGACACTGCACTCGGTAGACACAGGAACATTCAGGTCTTTGGAGATGGACTTGTAGCCTTGAGATTGCTGATGCTTCCTCACAATTTGGATTCTCAAGTCCTCAGACAGTTCTTTGGTCTTCATTTTTTTCTCCATGCTCAATGTGGTCCACACAAGGACACAGGACAGAGGTTGAGTCAACTTTAATCCATGTCAACTGGCTGCAAGTGTGATTTAGTTATTGCCAACACCTGTTAGGTGCCACAGGTAAGTTACAGGTGCTGTTAATTACACAAATTAGAGAAGCATCACATGATTTTTCAAACAATGCCAATACTTTTGTCCACCCCCTTTTGTATGTTTGGTGTGGATTTATATCCAATTTGGCTTTAGGACAATTCTTTTTATGGTTTTCCATTGAAGACAAATTAAATGAAGATAATAATACCAAAGAATTTGTGATTGCAATCAATTTCAGGAAGAAACTGAGTATTATCTGACAAAATTGCAGGGGTGCCAATACTTTTGGCCACCACTGTACGTACAAGAATGAAAGTTTTATAAGATTGCTTAACATGTACAATGTTAAAGCTACTGTTATACTTCCTGCCTCCTACGTACAAGGCTGTAGCTGCTATGCTGCTGTCTCCTATGTACAAAGTATATTACTGCTACAAAATTTTATCCTTTGTACAATAATATAACTATATATCATAATGTACCTCTTATGTACAAGAAAATTATTAAAAATGATCAAACTGCTCCCATTGTACAAGATTAGTGTCCGCTTCAGTTTTTGGTCAGAGTCAAATTCAACCCAAATCTGAGCACCTTGCTTCAGGTCAGCCAAAATAAATTTGTGTCAAAAATTACCAAAAATTCAACCATAACTGTATCCTAAACTCTAGGTTGTGTTTAGGGGTAACTAACAAGTCCATGTCGCCACTTCTGGTCCAACATTTCATTTGGGTAAAATAAGGTGAAATTAGACCAAAAGTGATGTTAAACATGATATCAGACAGGACATGATATTTTAACAAGAATGGTCATGCACACCAGGTAGTGGAGGGAAAGGTGGGTGCTCAAGTGGAAAAGGGTTGGCCCCATAAATTAATGTATAGACAGTCCATGGAACTTCAATAATATGCTAATTTAGTGCAATTTATTAATTAATGTAATAGATCCAGCAGATTGGTATAAAAATGGAAGGTCCAGATTACTGTACAAAATACTCATGCAACAACAACAAATCTCAAAGATGTCAATTGTTGACGTTTCGGAAGGTAGTGCCTTACTTAAAGGAGATGTCTCGCTACAAGGTTTGTTTTTATGTTAAACTTTGCAATATATGTCCATTAACAGTATCCTACCTATTCCTAGATATCCTCTCTTGTATGGGCTGCATCAGCTCCTCAGGTCGCTATAGCTACAGACATGTTTGATCTCTCATGATAGGCTGTCAGCACTGGTTGCTGTAGCTACAGACCTGGCTTCTACTGCAGCCTAGTGAAAGCCAGTAAACACGCCCCTGAATTCAAAGTGAAACCAAGAAAACAGGACTGAGGTGAGATGAATCGATGTAATGAGACAACCCCTTTAAGTAACATCACATAAATCTATGTAGAAGCATCCAAAAGAAGCAAATAAGTAATGTGAGCCAGAGGAAGATGAGTATCTGTGGAAACAGATGATAGTATATGGGAGATGTCTATGGACCAAAAGGAGACAAGTCCAGAGGGAAATAGAGTCATTGCTAAAGCATAGTAGTGAACACTCCCGGGGCGGCGAGTAATAATGTTCAGGGTGACCTAAAGAGGGTAGTGGAGTCCAGGAATAGAAGTCCGTAATGCATGGGAGGAAGCCGGCTTCCTCCAAACCTAACACAGCAGACCTACTGTCAAGCAAGGGTTGAAAGGTATGATGATTTGGGCTTCTTTTCCTTCCACATGACCTGGGAACAAAAGTGTACTTTCTTATTTTTATGACTTTTGCTACTATTAGCTGCCCCATAAGTACAAGAATCTGATACAATAATACTGCCTCTTTGAATAAGAATATGTAGAAAATAGTTTTCATATCTACCTGCCATTGTTCTTTAAGTATTATAACTTCAGTTTCTGGAATGTGTCTACTTTGCATATTGTTTCCAGGGTGTCTCTGAGACAGTACCGATGATTGAGCAACATAATGTTTTCAAAAACTGTCACTAAAAATGTGTCTGCAGCTTCTATTGAATGTCAAGGATATGTTAGAGCTGTCAGCTCATAATCATTTATTTACAAAGTTCCATTAATCACATGTCACTTGGAGATGCATGTTATCTCCATGTCTCCACTCTTCTGATTAATAGTTCTTATCATATTGCTTATGTGACCAAACTTCTCATATGACGGAGAACATCGGAAAGTTTTGATGTGCCAGTGCAGCTGTTTAGAGGGTTAAAGTCAATCTACTTTAGGGCTACATTATAATGAATATCAAAGAAATGCTTATATAACAATGCCTCACAAACAGTCATTTTTTTAGGTATAAGATTTGTATCAGGTTTATTTATAAAATCCCGACCTGACTACTCCGACTGACAGTGAAAGTCCATCTTATGACAGCTGACCTACAGCTCTCCCTATATCTTTTTGTGTCTCCTTCCAGGATTTGCTCTGAAATCATTGTACAACTCATTTAAACCTTTATATCATACAGTGAACCTTTACACCCCATGTAATATCTTGCTCTCAGATAGAAACAAATAACTTCTCCAATAGGTTCACATTAAGGACCAAGTAATTAATTTAATTTGTCCATGGTCATATTCCAATAAACATAGCAGGTTATATTTCTTATTCTTCTGAAGGAGAACGAAATAAAAACAGTTTACATGTTTGTTTGTTTTTTTCTTTGTTTTTTTAACCATGCAGTGTTAAAAATAAATTAACTTTTATGGTGAACTATTCTTGAAAACTAAAATAATTTTTTAACCACTTTCTGACAAGACTCTTTATCCCCATTCCTGACCAGGTAATTTTTTGTTTTTTTTACTACATGTGGGTTTGAAAGCCTTAATGCTTTCTAACAAAATTATTGTTTGCCTTTTTTCTGTGATACATAAGGCTTTTTTAAATAAAATTTTTACATAAGAATTAAAAAAATATATTTTTTAAGTTGTTTCTATATTTCTTTTCCTAGTAGCAAAAACAACACTAAAATATGTTTTTGAATATTGTTGTCATTTTTATTGTAAATGTTTTTATTAAGTTTTCCCAAAATTGTACAGTAAATATGTGTTAGGAAATCTGCACATGTTCATATGTCTTGACCGATACCAATTCTTTGAATTAAATTTGACCATAACCATAATAATAAAACATTGATTACAGCAAGAATCCTTGGAAAGTCATTTGTTTTCATATTTTTTCTCAAAATGTTTCTATGCATATTTATTATCTTTGGCCTTATTATTCATTCACCCTAAACAACCCCTCCCCCTTAAAGGGGTTTTCTCACTACAAACATCATATCTGCAATGATGGGGACAGTAAAAATGAACAATTTTGCAATTGGTTTGTATTAAGCAAGTCATTTATTAAAGCAACTGTTGCCTAATTTGTGCGCGTCTAAAGCTATTTATTTTGCCTCAGGTTGGGCCATAACCCTTATGCTGTCATTGGCTATCCTGCGCTCTTGATGCTGAGTGCCAAGCATCTGAGTAATCTGTGTCTGTGTTCTCATTGTCTTTGTCTCAATCCCCCTGAGCTGTGTGAAACAAGCTGCCTCTGCTCCTCTCCCAGTGTCAGCTCTGATGTAAAGGATATGGGCAATTATTGAGTCTATTTAGCTGTTAGATTCACTTCCCCCATATAACACACCTTTATACACTGCTCCCCCATCTACCTCTGGCCTGAAAAAAGAGGGGAGAGCAGAATGCATTTATCCCATTTGTTTCATCATTTCAGGTGTCAAAATATATCTGTGTCTTCCTGGTCTCATCAGATTTGGAGTTTAAGGATTTTTTGTGCCCTGCAGGATTGTGTGGCCATGTACAAATTATAGGGCTGTTGTGTATGTGACACTGGCTGTACATAACCAGGGTTCTATTATGAAGGCACATATAGAAATACAATTAGGTTGGAGAGAGAGAAAGAGAAACAGGGAGAGAGAGAATGGTTATGGCATGGTTGTAATATTGGTTTGTAGGGACTATTCCCTGACAGGTACCAGGTATCTTGTCATGTAATATGTGTTTGGTGCAACATGGTTATGGCATGCTGATATTATTATGACACTGTAAGGGCATGGTGATATTGTGGAGTCACTTTTATTTATGGGGCTATTCACTGACAGGTAGCAGATACATTGACTTTTGATATACATGTGGTGTTGATATGTTGTTATGCTATTGTGGTAACATGGGTGATATTCTGCCATCACTTTTATTTGTAGGGGCTAATCGCTGACATATAGCAGGTGTATTAACTTTAAATATGCATCACTATCACACAGTGACTGAATAATACCAGCATGCCATATCCAGTACCACCACTACATGTATATTAAACGTCAATATACCTGATATCTGTCAGTGAATAGCTCCTACAATGAAAAGTGACTGAAGAATATCACCAATATTATCACCATGCCATAACCACATACCATCACTAAATGCATATTAAATGCCAATTCACCTGCTACATGTCAGTGAATAGCCTCTACAAAGAAAAGTGAGTACAGAATATCATGCATCACCACCACATAGTGACTAAATTTTACTACAATGCCAAAACCACATATCACCAAAACATGCATATTAAATGTCAATAGACTTTTAAGGTGCAGGTTGTGGTGATATGTGGATTTTGCATGGTTGTAATATTCAGTCACTATGTGGTGGAGATACTGAACAGTGTCAGGGCTTTTGTGGGAGATAGGTGCCTATCCCAGACTCACACCAATCAGACATTGATGGTATATGCTGCCAAAAAAGTATTTTCTTTGGGGGTGGGGAAGGGGGGGGTCTAATTTATGTATGTAAATTTTGCTGTGTGTGTGAAATTGTAAGGGCTACAGAGAGCTGGGATTATAGGGACAAATGGGGGCAATTGAAGTATAGTTAGGAGGGGCAGGAAGAAAATTACATGGGTGCAAAACTTGTCATTATCTGTAACCACACATGTCAGCTGTGATTGCAAATTGCAATTAGTAGAGAGGAAAAGATGTGGGTTGGATCAGCGCAGCCATGTGCTGCTAGAAACAATGACAAGATTTCACTTTCTGTAATATTAGGGGTCTGTACGTATAACTGATAACACCAATACAGGTATTCTAGGTACAAGGACTGCTTGTGAAGCCTGTGAGGGAGGTGACTATCACAGCTCTCCGGACATGAGAACTGACCATTGCAGCGGTTTTGGACAGCTGTGACAACCCACTGCTCGCACAGGGGAGGGAGCAAGATTAGGGAGGGACATGATGAAGTCACCACTCCTCACTGAAGGAAAACATGCCTACTAGGAAGAGAGAATCACCCCTGTATTTGAAAATCTAAGTCAGAGAAACTGATAAGGTGCCTGCAAAAGCCTGTAATGAGAAAACCCCTTTAAATTAATCCTTTTAAGCTCAAGCACTTATAGGGTATTTTCACATAGCTTATTTCAGGGCATATTTTGGGGCATAATTGCACTGCCCTTAAATTACTGTAATCATAGCTTTCATAGAGAGCTGATTACCTGCCGTCTTCCCTGCCGCGTATTGAACGCCAAGGGAAAGAAGTGACATGTCACTTCTTTCCAGTGTATATGCGGCAGGGATTTGAAAGTGAAAGAGCAGTGTGTTCATCTAAACACACAGCGTCTTGCGCCACGCACAGAAACGCGCCGCAAGATGCCGTGTGAACATACCCATAATGAACTTCAGTTCATGGATCTATTGGCACAGAATTGGTTTATCACTTCTTTTCTGTGTGTGGTCATTACTGGTTTTCATTATGGTCATTATGATATAGCTGATTTATATTTTTAGATGGTTGGGGCAGGACTAAAAGCTATGGTTCGAACTGTCATTTTTTTTATTTTGTTTTGTAATTTTTTTTATGTATTTTATATCTTATGCCCACCATAAGAGAAAAACCACTGTGGGCTGTTTTTACATAACATTGGCATTAGCTAACGCCAGCACACATCAGTTTATGACATTTTAAATATTTCATTAGTGGCCAACTCCCTAAACACAACATTTTGCAATTACATTATTTTTTAACCTGGGATTAAAAAAAGAATGGACATCCTACTATTCAAGGACATAGCTGAGGCTCTGAGGTCATAGTCCCATTTAGACCCAGAAGCTCTTCTGCCACATAAGAAGATACACATGGTAAGTTAGGGGCTCTGTTTCTGATTTTGCATTAGGGTCTGGGAGCCTTATATTATGCCTCTGCTCTTATATTAGTATACTTGTTTGTGTATTTTTCTGTTTCTGCATGTGTGTAGAGAAATCTCAGAGACGTTTCTTGACGGCTGACAGTTGGGTCTAGAAAAAGACCCTGCTGGACAACTGTCAGCCAGACTGAGGGATATTAAGTGAACTTGATTGAATGTCATCTCACTTCAAAATACACTTAGAGCACATCAGAAAAGTGATACGTCTGTCAAAGCAAGGTATTCAACATTGGCAGGACAGGATACGTTTGCAAACAAAACTGTCCAATTAGATTAGGGGCCATGAACTTCAGGTATTCAGGCCAGGGCTGTGGCAGTCCTCGTTCTTCCCTCCGACTCTTTAGCAGCCATACATTAAGTTCAGGCCCCGCTGCAAACATTGTCCTGCTTTTGCTTTTTTTCTGCTTCATGGATTAGGAATTAATTTTGAACTATCACAAATATAAATCGCAGCTTTGAACTTCTCACTGTGTTATCTTTCCTTTTACTTCAGTCAAAGCTGCCAAGATTAACTTATTTCAACAGACACTAGAGAATTTATGGTGTTTGATTTTGCAGGATGATAAAGAAAGAGGAGGAACTTCAAGAAGAAAAGTCACTTTTGTTAGCACTACAAAAAAAAGCCACTTTTAATCATTTTAGAGGAATTATAAGTTGATTAAACAAATGATTCATGCTCTTAGAAAGAGCAGTGGATTATACCGATATGAAGGGAGATGTCGGAATGATGTTTCGCTTTGTAACAGAAACACCCATGGTGTCTTTGATGGGAGTGTTTAAAGAAGCCATGTTGGAGACTCCAATGGTCATTTCAAATAGTGTAAAGGAGAAATAGACATTGAACTTTTTTCTTTTTTGGATGGAAACTGAAAATCAAACCAGAAAATTATTATTTTTGTGTGTGCAGCTTCAAGAACTCAATTGCTTGAGAAAAAGTTACATTGGTGGGCATCAAGAGGATCCCACTGGTGCGTATCAGAGAGGAGGGTAAGATGTTAATTGAAATGTTTCAAGTGCAATCCATACATACTGGTCTAAGGTCTCTCTGAAGAGTTTTTCATGTATAGTTGTCCGAGCATTTTCAGGGTGGCATCTAGCAATTAGGGATCGTTCTTGAAGGCTCTTTAGAAGATCAGAAGGAGATCAACACAACCAATTTAAATGAATAATAGATGGTAGGATAGATTTCTTTTCAAATGGAGGGAGTTAAAGCAAACCAGTCAGGTGGTTTATGCTGCCCTATGAAAGAAGAATATGATAGAAGAACAGAAGCTGAGCTCTGTGATAAATAGATTTGATGCAGGATTTCTGAGTAAAATGAGTGGATCCTGATAGAACTCTATAAGAGACAGCACAAAGGTTGCATACCCCACCTACATACAGTGATTGACAGTTTGCTCTCTAAACAAACTGGTACAGGGAAAGTTGTCAGTCACTGTATATGGGTGGAGTCAGCAGGACTTTAGTTGTCACTTAAAGAGTCCTATCAGGATTTACTCTGTTTTTTACCCAGAGATTCTGCTCCAAATTATACAAACCTACAGTGGGGAAAATCAGTATTTGAACCACTGGCAATTTTGCAAGTTTTCCCACCTACAAAGACTGGAAAGGTTTGCAATTTTTATCTTAAGTACAGTTCAACTGTACTGGAATAAGTATTTGATCACCTACCAACCAGCAACAATTGTGGCTCTTAAAGACCTGTTTTTTCTTAAGAAGTCCTCCTACTCTGTACTTATTACCTGTATTAATAGCACCTGTTTGAACTTGTTACCTATATAAAAGAAACCTGTCCATACCCTCAATCAATCACACTCCAACCTCTCCACCATGGACAAGACCAGAGAGCTGTCTAAGGAAACAATTGTAGATCTGTACAAGGCTGGAACAGGCTACAGGACAATAGGCAAGCAGTTTGTGAGAAGGCAACAATTAGTAGAAAATGGAAGAAACACAAGATGACTGTCAATCTTCCTCAGTCTGGGGCTCCATGCAAGATGATTCTGAGAAAGGTTAGGTATCAGCCCAGAAATACACTAGAGGACCTGGTCAATTACCTGAATAGAACTGGGATGACAGTCTCAAAGTGTAACACACTACGCCGTCATGGATTAAAATCCTGCATGGATGGATGGGACCATGTATCGCAAAATTTTGGCCAACAACCTCCTTCCCTCAGTAAGAGCATGGAAGATGGGTCGTGGCTGGGTCTTCCAACAGGACAATGACCCGAAACAAACAGCCAGGACAACTAAGGAGTGGCTCTGTAAGAAGCATTACAAGGTCCTGGAATGGCCTGGCCAGTCTTCAGACCTGAATCCAATTCCAAATCTTAGAAGGCAGCTGAAACTCAATGTAGCCCAACAACAGCCCTGAAATCTGAAAGATCTGGAGAAGATCTGTATGGAGCAGTGGGCCAAAATCTCTGCTGCAATGTGTGCAAACTCAGTCAAGAACTACAAGACCTCTGTAATTACAAACAAAGGTCTCTGTACTAAATATTAAGTTCTGTTTTTCTATTGTATCAAATACTTATTTCATGCAATAAAATGCAAATTAAGTATTTAATAATCATAAAATGAGATTTTCTGAATTTTTTTTAGATTCTGTCTCTAACAGTTGAAGTGAACCTACGATAATAATTACAGACCTTTCAATTTGTTGTAGGTGGAAAAACTTGTAAAATCACCAGAGTATCGAATACTTATTTTCCCCACTGTATATATCATAGAGTTTAGCTTCTATCATATCATGCTATCGGATAGCGCAGCATTAACCACCTGACACATTCCTTTTAAGCTCTCTGTATACTAGTGCAATATTGCATTAGTTTGATGCCTTTATAAGAACTATGTATGGTTCAAGCAGATGATTTTTAATGGTGTTCTTGTACATTTCAGTAGGTCATTGTTGATTATGAGTGACCGCTGAATCCTATACTTATGTATGAGTTACAATACACAGGATCTATCCTTATTATGTTGGGCTCACAATATGGAAATTAATGAAGAAGTGTTAGTATTGGTTTGTGGTAAAGGGTTAACGTGTTAGTCTTTTAATCCTTCCAATTGTCTTTGCTTTTTGTGCCCGATGCATTCTGAGCGGCCAGACCCCGGACAGCTATAAACTGGTGATAACTGTGTTCTATAAACTTTAGAAATTTAATAAAAACAGCCAATGTTATGTTATATCTCCATCCCAATACATATTCTTATTTATCAGGACAGTCCAGCTATGCCACTCTAATTTTTTTGGGCCAAACAGGAAACAGATTTAGCTTTATTTCTCTGATATAAAAGTCCATTTAGTGCTGGTTAATCCAGTAAGCATTGTTTTGTGCATATCTGGAAGTGGTAAGTTATTATATGTCATCTGTGCTCTAGCAAGTTCAAGACAAGACAGTATATTTCCTGCTTGCTATAGTCCCTCGCATTATCATTTCATTCCGAATAAATATAGATTATTCAGTCTCAGGACAGATTTAATGTCCACTTTCAGCCTGCAGTAAAACAGATCATGATCTATAATATAAACTTTAATGAAGGAAAGATATTTTGGTAGGAACTAGATAAACTAGATTTTTCCTTTGTACACTGGTTAATAAATAGGAGTCTATGCCCTTCTTCATGTCTGATTAGAAGAACATAATAAGAATTGCAAATAGTTTGTGAACCAGGCTAATACTGCTTGCAATGCAGTAACACATTAGGGGAATGGTCATTGCCTTCCAGAAAAGCAGCACTCTCCTCTCCTGATATACTGTTTCATGCTTAGACTCTACTCATTGCACTGTGTCACTCTCAATCTCACACTTGTTGCCATGTCCTGATACTTTTCCTATCCTTACACATATCTTTACAGGTGTGGTCAGCAGTGTTGCATTTCAGATTTGGGTACAAGTGAAATTGGACCAAATCCAAGCATTCAACCAAGAATTGCTCAAGTCTGTCCCTGTTTGGTTCAACTCCAGTTCGGCCTAACTTGTGAAAAAATGTGGGTTCGGGATGTCCAATATATATATATATATATATATATATATATATATATATATATATATAATTTTAAATCTGACACTAAATGTAACCTTAGTCCTGGCCATAACGGTAACTCTAGCCCTATGTTGGGGGTTAGGGTTTTTTTCTGGTTTTGAGTGGAGTAATGTACTTGTTTCCTGGTGAATCTGACATCACATCCATCTAATGTCACTTATTAGCTATGAGCTATGCTCACATCGCATAAAACTTTGCAGTGAAAGAAATGCTTATTTCAAAAGAGAAACCTGAGTTTTGTATGCACACTTTCATTCATTTTCACCATTTGATGTGTCTTTTTCCGGTGTTTATGTGTAATTGCTTGCCATAATAGAAATTCTAACAGTCCATTCAGTAGGACTATCCGCTGTGTATCCACCCGACTTCTGAACAACACAACTGATGGTCCCAACCCCATTTATAAGGCAAGAAATCCCACTTATTAAACCTGACAAGGCACACCTGTGAACTAAAAACCATTTCAGGTGACTACCTCTTGAAGCTCATCAAGAGAATGCTTAGAGTGTGCAAAGCAGTAATTAAAGCAAAAGGTGGCTACTTTGCAGAACCTAGAATATAAGACATATTTTCAGTTGTTTCACACCTTTTTGTAAAGTATATAATTCCACATGTGTTAATTCATAGTTCTGATGCCTTCAGTATGAATCTACAATTTTTATAGTCATGAAAATACAGAAAACTGTTGGAATCAGAAGGTGTGTCCAAACTTTTGGTCTGTACTGTATTTATATATATATATTTTCAATAGACGGAACCTCATTTTATTTGATGCGTTTTCTGATGCGTTACATGGCAAAATATACAAAGATAGAAGTGTCAAAAAAATACACGCGTAAATTGGAGCGTTTTTTGCACTCCCCATTGAATTTTCATTATAAAGTTAGGTGTGGAAAACATGAGTTACACACAAAGAATTGAAAGGCACTCCATTTTTTTCATATGAGCATCATGCTCACTAATAGTGCATATTGCCATAAAAAACAATGAGACACGATGCATATTTTGGTGCATAAAGTATGTGTAAAATGTGCACATTATCTATGAAAATGTGTGTCAGCCGACATCGTGTGAAAATATTAGGGTTCCGGATGTGTCAAACCTGAATTTTTTTACAGTCGAACTGGAGTAGAACCAAATAGGGAATGATTCAAGAAACACTAGAAAAGGAAAGGGGTTACTGCCTCCTAACATACATATACAAGACCTATAGTCTCCTCTCCTGAAATACTCTGTCCTGCTGGAACTCCAGTGTTCAGCAGCAGAATACTACATTTAAAACTTTAATGGGTCTTGACCTGTTGATTTGTATATTATCTAAAAAGATGTGTCACAGGTCAGATCCACTTCAGAATGGCTGGGTGGGATAGAGAATGCATTTTGCATTCAATCACTTACAGAACGCAAAGGGCCTCATGTATGAAAACTGTAGGTCTAAAACTTTCTTTGCTCTCCATAGAAACCAATCAGAGCTCCCCTTTCATTTCATATAGCGCTCTGAAAAAATTAAAGGGGAGCTCTAATTAGTTGCTATAGGCAACAAAGAAAGTCTTAAACCTATAGTAGACAGTTTTCATAACTGTCCCAAAATGTGGTTGGGAGACTGTTTAGTGGGTGCATTACCTCCTACAAACACTGTCTTAGATGATCTGGTTTAACATTGATTATATATACTGTACTATGACAGATCCTCACTAATGATACAACCCTACATTCATTTTGGTTACATTTATCTATAAATATTTTACAGGACACATTTCTCATGAAAGCTGCTCTCGAAACTTCACGCACACTTCTGCGTTACATACTTCAAGCATCATTTTCGGAAAAACAAAATCCATCTGTAATGTTAGAATGCACACTTTTCCCCCCATTTGCATTTTAGAGCTGGAATCACTGCTTTAATAGGCTTACAGCTATTGTCTCCCTCTTTTCATACTTAATATGCCAGGTTCTAAATAGAATTTTTCAAAATGCAAAACTGTTAAAACAATATAAAATGCCCTCAGTTCTTCAAGACAAAAAAGAATCCCATTATCTTCATTCATCTGCATATAGCTGCTGCTAAATTTCTATTTTTCCTTTTTTGTCTATTTGGCAGTGTTAAGCTATTTTTTTTTTTTAAATGAACTCACCCTACTTCAATGCAATTGTAAATTACGCCCCATTAGATCAAACACAATCCCAGTCCATGGCCCTGCCTTACTTTAGGGAACTGGTAGCCATCTATTTTATCCTAATACTGTAAGGCTGTTTGATTTCACTTCACAGAGGCCCCACAAATCACGCACAAGCCGCGTTCTTACTAACTTGTCTGTATTATGTTCATTTTCTGGGATGGCAGTAAATATTGGAATAAAATAAACTGCTGGCCGCTTGCTGGGGTTCTGCTGGAAATCTTTATGATTTTCTCGGCAGCTGAATGACATCTCAGGCTGAAAGCAGGCGGTTCCCCCTTTTTTTCACCAAGTAAATTTAGCCTTGGGAAGGATGAACATCATCTAACTCTTGAGCTGTGATGCTCGCTGCCAGTCAGTAAATCAGTCAGATTTTAATTATCAGACACATGACAAGGAGCAGTGACAGGCCGCAGTCCACTGGAGAGCCCTTCTTTCAAAGTAGCTTAAAAAAAAAAGGCAAGCTAGTGTTTGAGGAAAAGACAGCGAGAGAACACAATGCAGTCACAGCTGAACTGAGCGGATTTAATGGCATGATACGATTTGTAGCCTAATACATTTTAACCCGTTTGATGCATATCTTTGTCACGATTCTGCTGTTTAAACCATAGCACGTACGTTGCATTTTAACCCCTTAAAATCCATCAATACACCGTCTTTTTACAATGGCCGATAAGGGGCCTTATATGACAATGACAAGTTTTTATAGCACAATATAATATGCACTAAAGAAGTGTTCCATGCTGTTTATAGAATTGTCTATCTGTATATAGATGTATAGTCCGGTATGTATGGTCTGGGTGGCAGGTTTATCCACTTTTTATGTAAACCACCCCTTATTTATGTAACATGGCTGGACCATTGTGTAAACTGAGCACTTCTCACACTTTGTCTCACCCATATACTCTAATAGATTGTAAGCTCTTGGGAGCAGGGTACTCACTCCTTGTGTCTTATCTGTAAGTAGCTTTTTCTGTATTATGTTTGTTTTTTGTCTGTACTTATACCCTCTAATTTGTAAAGTGCCACAGAATATGTTGGTGCTATATAAATAAAATTATTATTATTATGCTGGCTGTAGCAAATTTTCAACTGTCTAATGATAGCTGGTGACAGGTCGGGATCTGGAGCGACGCTCCTATGGGTTTTCTAATGCAATCTGAAATAAAACTGTACATGGCTGAAATCAAATGATAAGACTACAGAAGTTGTCCCGATGTAATAAAACAAATATAATAATATGGGGGTAAAAGAAAAAAAAATGTAATTCAATAAAATCATGTTTATTTCTTTATTTTCTTTAAGCCAAGGATCAATAGTATGGTGCAACGAAAATAAAGAAATACAAATTTTTTTAGTGAATTAATATTTTTTTTTCTTTCCCCCCATATAATTATTCATTTATAACACATCAGGGACCACTTCTGTAGTCTTATAATTTGATTTCGGCCATGTACAGTTTTATTCCAGATTGCATTAGAAAACCATAGGAGCGTCGCTCGCTCTCCATTGGTCCAAATAACCGCGCCTCTTTTAACTTAGCCAATCACAGAACTCGCTCGGAATTTCTTTTCCCCATAGAACTCTATGAGAAAGTAGTTCGCGCTCTGATTGGCTAAGCTGGACGAGCCCCCGCCGCTTCAACCAATCAGCTCTTTTCTGCCTTCTTACTGTATTTTGAACTTTCCCGCCTTTGAATATGATTGGTCAATATTTCTCATAGGTTAGAATGGGTCCCTGTCGCTCCTATTCTGATTGGTCAATTCTCCTCCATAGGTTAGAATGGGCCACTGTCGCTCCTATTCTGATTGGCTGGTTTATGCCGACCAATCAGAAGAGCTTAAACTATTTGAATTACTGTATTTCCCGGCAATTCTCTCTATTGCAATTCCTTATGTAGCGCCGGTCTTGGCAACAAACGCGTAGTTCGGGATATAACTGATTTATTTTTAGAGAAGGTTTCAGCCCTTTATCTGATAATGATTTACACTTAATAAAAATTATTTTTTTATTCACACTCCATGCCGCACGGCGCTGAGAGCCGAGATTGCATTGCGCCGATCTCTCCATAGACTACAATGTGAGAAGTAGCTCGCGCTATTATTGGCTGTGATAGCCTTGCCCCCGCAAGCTCAGCCAATCAGCTCTTTTCTGCATTTTTACTGTATTTTGAACTGTCCCGCCTTTGATTTTGATTGGTCAAAACTTCTCCATAGGATATAATGTGTCTTTGTCGCTCCTATTCTGATTGGCTGGCTTCTGCCGACCAATCAGAATAGCTTAAACAATTTGAATTACTGTGTTTCCCGGCAATTCTCTATATTGCAATTCCTTATGTAGCGCCGGTCTCGGCGACAAACGCGTTGTTCGGGATTTAATTGCTTTATGTTTATAGAAGGTTTGAGCTCTTTTTCCGAGAATATTTTACAACTAATAAAAATTATTTTTTTTTATTCATACTCCATGCCGCACGGCGCTGAGCGCCGAGATTGCGTTGCGTCGATGTCTCCATAGACTACAATGGGAGAAGTCGCTCACTCTCTGATTGGCTGGGATAGCCAAGCCCCCACTAGCTCAACCAATCAGCTCTTTTCAGCATTTTTACTGTATTTTGAACTGTCCCGCCTTTGATTTTCATTGGTTCAAACTTCTCCATAGGCTATAATGGGTCCCTGTCGCTCCTATTCTGATTGGCCGAGATAGCCAAGCCCCCGCTAGCTCAGCCAATCAGCTCTTTTCTGCATTTTTACTGTATTTTGAACTGTCCCGCCTTAGATTCTGATTGGTCAATAGTTCTCCATAGGCTTTAATGGTTCACTGTCGCTCCTGTTCTGATTGACCGGTTTCTGCCGACCAATGAGAATAGCTTTCAGAATTTGAATTACTGTATTTCGGCAATTTCCAATATCCAAATTCTTGTATAGCGCGTTCTAGTTTTTTTGAAAGTGATTTTTTTAATTTTTTTTTTATTTTTGAGGTTTGAGCTGAGAATGTTTTCTGCCTTTATAAAGGCGATTTTTTTATTCATACTCCGCACGAACATCTTTTAATGTTTTTATTTCGAATGGAATACATGTAAGGCAATCCCCACTGCGCCCATGTCCCCGCACTGCGCCCATGTCCCGCACTGTGCCCACACACTGGCGAGGCGCAGGGAATTTTTCCCCGCATGTATGAGCGCACCTCCTCGGACCGCGGGAAACTTAGGCGCAGCACCGCACTGCGCCCAAGTCCCCGCACTGCGCCCCACACACTGGCGAGGCGCGGTAGACTTTACATGGTATGCATGAGCGCACTACCTCGGGTGGCGAATCATAGGCGCAGCGCCGCACTGCGCCTAAGTCCTGCACTGCGCCCCAAAACACTGGCGGGCGCGGAAAAGGGACTTTACATAGTATATATGAGGCGCCCCAGTGCCCATATAAATCAGGCGCAAATTTTTGCCGGAAAACCGGCGGAAAGGTGCGCCCCGACGTGGCGAGATTCATACATGTCGCCCAATGTTCCTCATTCATTTAGATATGGTGGCTGCGATTTCTGCACCACCTAAAAGGTTAAACAGCAGGGATTAGAGCCGCCTCCATTCCCTGCTGTTAGCTGTAATTGGCAGCCAGAACTCATCTACTATGTAGCAGACTTAATGAATAAGCCCACTACATAGAACCATACCCATACCCATTAATAAAAAAAATCATGTTTATATGTCACAATATTCAAATAGCCGTAACTTTTATTTTTCTTTTGATGCAGCTGTCTGAAGGCTAAGTTGATGTTTTCTTTGGTACCATTATGGACAGTGTCGGACTGAGGTACCTAGGACCCACCAGAGGAGTCGATTTTAGGGGTCCACTTTGCCTCGCTGTCTGCAACATCTGTATGGTGCCCCGCCCAGTCTTGCTTCAATTTTTGCAGACCGATGTGATGACATCATCACTGTAATCTGTAATCAAGGTGGGGCACTTGGGCTTTAAAGTCTTCCTCACCTAATTGCAGCAGGACTCCGGTAGTAAACATAAAGGGCGACATGTATGATTGGGAATTGCGCCTGATTTCTGGCGTATACTGCGCCTTACCGTGCCGACTCCACTGTCGGACGCAGGGATGCGCTGTTAGGCACAACCTTCGATACTTTCGTATGCGCCAAACATGAAGGGGCGTGCAGTGGGTGCACTGTGGGCTTTCTGGGGCGTTCGGAAATACAGTACGTCCGGATTTCCCATTGGTAGCAATTGTAAGCTAATTGTTCCTTATTTTAGGCTGAGTTGGTGATGTATTTACGGACGTATTTACGTCCGTAAATACGTCAAGAACTAAGCCCTGGGAACATAGAAATCCGGCTTGGAAAACCACAGGTCCCAACAAGACCTGTACTGTGCTGCCTCTTGCTGTAGATATTAAATAGAATAAAAGGTGAAAGAAGAAAAAATACATCTTAATTTTTTATTAAAAAAGAACAAAAAAAACCAAATTTACATCTGTACAACATCTGCATTGGCTTCTTTAATGTAAAATTAGTTTAATTTCTCACTTTTTTAAGACCTTTTATATCTGATATTTCTTTCTTTTCAGATCTTATATATATTTGCTTTCATTTTAAAGCATCAACTTTTTCTATACATTGAAAGATTTTATACAACTTTGAGATTTATCTTTATTCATTCATTAATTTTAAAGAAAACTCATTTTGCTATTCACTAACATGCTTAATGATTTTTCTCTGATTTCCAGCCTGTCTAGAAACTCAATACATGTTAGGCGCATTCCTTCTGTGCCTAAGTTCCGCAATGCGCCTCACACACTGGCGAGGCGCAGGGGAACTTTCCACTGCTTGTATGAGCCCACTTCACAGCTTACACTAAAAATAACGTGAAAACGGGTGCTCCGACGCGCCGATCTTCATACATGTCACCAAAAAGGTCTAAAGATATACGTCCCACTCCCCTAATGATACATTTTATATAAATAAAATATTTCAAAAGCTAGAACACAAAGTACTGAGTATAAAACCCATAAATAATGGTTGTACAGTTACCAAATACCTTCACAAAACCAGAATCCCAAGGCCAATATTACTAATAATTCTTTTAAAACCAAATATCACAACATCATAACCACATATCACCATCACATAGTGACTGAATAATACCACCACATATGACCACCACATAGTGACCGAATAATACCACATCACGACCACATAACACCACCACATAGTGACTGAGTAATACCACCACACCATGACCCCATATTACCACCACATAGTGACTGAATAATACTGCCACATCAATACTGAATATAAAGCATTACACTTTACACATATCAATGATTACAGTTCAGTTATATTTAGTGACTCACAGGTGACATTTCTCTGAGGAGTCATTCACGTTCCCTTTTCTTCTCCATCCGGTCCACACCTCCATGCTGACTTTTTCCTTGCCAACACACGTCTCTGCAGATTTGGACACAAATATCTTAGAAACTTCACTTTTCCAGCACCTCTTTACCTTTTCCCAACTCTGTACAAACTTCCCACAGGTGAGAGAGCAAGAATAGGCCATAACTTAGAGGCCCAGTCTCCGAGGAGGAACAAAGGACTAACCCCCTGGTATGAGAATGATATTGTGTGGTCTAAATTCCTTCCCCTGCACTCAGAAGATCAGCTGCAGGCATAATGCATGATGTCTAGATGGTGCAGGGGATGGAGTTCAGTACTGTCATACTTTTTGCTTTTAGTAGTGTTTCTGTTTTTTCTACAGATATTCCCTTTGGACTATGATGAATTTATTGAACCGCCGTTTAATCCATTTCTTTAATAAAATCGTCGAGAAAGGGTGGTGTTAGGGAGAATTTATTTAAGTAAAGTGTTTTTTGTGTTGTGTCAGTGTGTTTTTTACCATTTATTTCCAGTGTTAGTAATAGAGGTGTAGGCCAAAGGTAGGTAGGTTGATAGACCCTAGGTAGATAGTCCCCCAGAAAAGTAGGTTTGAAGGCCCCAGGTATGTAGGCAGCAGTTAGGCCACATGTATTTATGTAGTAGATTGGACCCAGGTAGGTAAATAGGTAGATTGGACTAGGTAGGCAGGCAGTAGTTAGGCCCCAGATAGGTAGGTAAATTGCCCCTAGGTAGGTAGATAAGCAGAAGTTAGGCCCCAGGTAGGTAGACTGCCCCTAGGTAGGTAGGCAGTAGTTAGGCCCCAGGTAGGTAGGTAGATTGCCCCTAGGTAGGTAGGCAGGTAACTAGGTAGGCAGTATTTAAGCCCATGGTAGATAGGTAGATTGCTCCCTAGTAGGTAACTGGCCCCCCGATAAGTAGGTAGCTTGTCCCCAGATAGGTAGGTAAATTGCGCCAGGTAGGTAGGTACATTGCCCCAGGTAGGTAGATTTCCCTGAGATAGATATATTGCCCACAGATAGGTATGTTGCCCCCAGATAGATAGGTAAATTGCCCCTAGATATATAGATTGCCCCCGGGTAGGTCGCTTGCCCCCACATGGGTAGGTAAATTGTCCCAAGATAGGTATATTGCCCCCAGATTGGTAGGTAAATTGCCCCCAGATAGGTAGATTGCCCCCAGGTAGGTAGGTAAATTGCCCCAGATAGGTAGCTTTCCCTCAGATAGGTAGGTAAATTGCCCCCAGATAGGTAGTTTTCCCCTAGGTAGGCAGCAGATCGTTCCCAAGCAGGTCAGACCCCATTAGGTGAAAAAAAAATAAAACAATACACTCACCTTTTCCTGTGCCCCAATGAGCGGCTGCAGCAAGCCAAGCTTCACTAATGGGCTTCTCCTAGTGAATCTCAGGGCAGTGGCAGGATGATATGATGTCATCGCGCAGCCTGCGTGATGACGCGGGGCCAACTCCTAGTAGGCCTGAGGTATTTTAGAAGTAAAGCACCGCCTGCTCCCATTGACTTCCACTCTCACCTGTGCGTAAGCACTGGGAAGAAGTGATAGGTCAATTCTTTTCCCCGTTGCATATTGTATGCCGAGGAAAACATATTTGCGGCCATAATTCGGGTGTATTTCAGTGCAATTACACACTGAGTTATGCCCCGCAAATACGTCATGTGAACATACCCTTAGTCTCTTCTAGACAAGAGAGCTAAGGAAAAAAATGTATGAAACTTTGCGCCTTCTTTTTTTCATTGTATAATGTGCCTGAATATATGAAAGTGGTGAAAGTGCGCTCATAAATGGTGCTAAGGTCCGAGGTGTCTAGCGTATATGTTTGCTGTTCAACGGTACTTTGGCACATTAGTAATGCACCAAGGGTCACATGTATGAAAACTGACGCTCTTTGTTGTCCATAACAACCAATAAGAGCGCCCCTCTCATTTATCCAGAGTACTATATGAAATAAAAGGGGCACTCTGACGGGTTGTTATGGGCAACAAAGTGAGTTTTAGACCTAGATAGTTTTTATACATGTGGCCCCAAGTGTGTATAAATTAATGCCAGAATTTTATTATGGCTGCTAAAACATTTCATTGAGAATTGGTTTATGGTAGATTCTGTATTGGTTTCATTAATTTATATTATTTAATTTATAATTAATTTTAGACTATATTATTTTTAAACATTTTATAGGAGATAATCTTATATTTTGGGGATATTATATAATTTATATTTATTTTATATTATATAATTTATTATTACATTTATGTAATTTAATTTTATATAGTTTGATAATTATCATAAAATATTTTATTATTTTACCGGTAGAAGTTGAGAAATAAGGAAAATTTTTTGCTCTAATGGCAAATCTAGTTCTATTACGACAACTCAGGCTCAGGCAGACCATGTGTAAATTGGTCTGACTGTTTGAGCAGTTATGTGCCTTGTTTTGCCGAGCCACATTCTGAAATGTGTCTAATATTACGAATGTAGTGCGACACGCCCCCATAACGCCCCCACATGTTTGGCGCATTACAAAATGTCGGGTCTGGTGTAGCGTGCCAAACATGCCTGAACGACACGCTATACATATGAAAAAAAAAGGTGAATGCTCACTTTTGACGCATTTAACGCCAGAAAAGTGAAACTAACCCATTCATACATGTCCCCCTTAGGGCGGCATGTTTGAAATTTGGCATTTAAACGCCAAATTTCATGCGTATAATATTAGTAATGAGTCTGATATTGGTGTAAGGGCCATTTAAAGATGTAGCAAATGGGGCTGCGCTGGATATCGGGCTGAAAAGACGCCAGATATCAGTCCAGTTAATACATGCCTCCCTATGTGTCCATATGTATGTAAGGAACTCTTCCATACTGAAGAGGATCAGTGGGCAGGTCTTGTGACATGCCTGTCCCTAACCAGGGCAGTTTTAACACTTTGGTAAGTCCAGTGTGAAGGTTTCATGATTTGGCCCCTTCCTCAAAACATTATTAATTACATCAACACAATGAATTAACTGGTATAAAAACAATTATATCTATGAAGGGACAATTTTTTTTAGACATGTTAAGGGAAAACAGTTGACTCACAGGTGACATCTTCTCTGACTTATCTGGCGTTAAATGGGTATTCCCATTTTATTGATTAGTTTTAAACATGTCATCAAAGGTGAATAGAAATTGCATTACATTACATTTTTCTTCCCTTCAGAGCTAGAGCAGATTGTATCCTGCTTTTGTACACAAGCTTCCCTAATTTAACAACTATCTCTGTGCTCTAACAGGCTCTAGCAGCATTGGCTGGGAAACTGACAACACACCCTGCTGTTTTTTTTTATCAGAAAGACAGAGCTTCTTTCTTACTTTCTAAGAAACGCTTACTCGTTAGAGCTCTCTTTATTGCTGCTTTTTAGAAACCTCTATCATCAATGTCCTTGTAAGGGACGTATTGGGGCGCGTAGTGTACACGCCGCAATACGGTGTGTGTTTTGGAAGCACGCTTAGTTCTGTCAGGGGCAATGGACCAAAATTTCTTCCAACTAGTGTGAGAAGCTGGTGGACGGCTATCCAAAACATTTGACCCAAGTAATACAGTTTAAGGGCAATGCTACGAAATACTAATGAAATGTATGGAAACTTTTGACTCTGCAGAAAGTAATAAAAATGCCTTAAAAATTCTCTCACTCTCATTATTAAGGCATTTGGTAAATATGAATAATTTTGGTAATCATAATTAACCTAAAACAGGTAAGTTTATTCTGATTTCATGCCAGATAGTGAGAAAAACATGCATATGTGTCTTTTTATACAGTGTATGTAAACTTCTAGTTTCAACTGTATGTCACATGCCCTCTCCTTTTTTATCCATATAGACTGCTGTTCGTTGCCCCTTGTGTCTTACATATCGACCACTGCTCATGTCCCTGCCTCTCTCACATATAGATCATTGCTCTAGTCCTCCCCTCTCCCATATAAACCACTGCTTATGGTGCCCTCCTCTCTCACATATAGACAGCTGCTCTCTCATACATAGGTTGATGCTCATGCACCCCTCTTTACATATAGAACTGTGTTCTTATACCCCCC
>JAODAL010019034.1:0-73109 GCA_025379985.1 Phyllomedusa bahiana
TCCCCGCTTCCTCCGCCTCAGCTTCAACACAGCCCTGACTTGCCTGAGATGCTGTACCCTGAGAGCTGAGGCACCGCCTTGCACCAGCCCTGGACCCCGAACCACTGCCTAATGAAGACCGATAAAGTTGTGAAACTGTCGGCGCTTCTGGATTCGACGGAGAGAAAGGCTCTGTGTCCGCATCTATGTCCGTCTCCTCCTCCATCGCTGGTGGGACCTGCTGTTTCAGAGTGTACAACGATCGTTCCAGAACTAAGATCACCACAATGCTCATGCTGACAAGAGCATTGTCCGCACTGACCATTTTGGTGGCTTCTTCAAAACTGGCAAGGATGGTGCAGAGCTCTTTCACCTGCCATTTTCAGTGGCTCAACACCCTGAGGTCTGCACCGCTGCTTGTGAGGTCATGTGTCACTTCGTACTGCGTAATGGCATTGCGCTGCTGCCACAATCACTGGAGCATGTGGAATGTGGAATTCCAGCATGTTGCCGCGTCAACAATGAGATGGTTGACGGGGAGACCGAGCTGACACCTTAACGCAGCCAGCCGGGACGAAGCAGGGTGCGAACGGCGGAAGTGTGAGCTCAGACCTCGAGCTTTCCTCAGCAGGCAATCCAGACCCAGGTAGCGCTGTAGAAATTTCTGGATGACGAGGTTCATGACGTGTGCCAGGCAAAGGATGTGCTCCAGCCTACCGATCTTAAGAGCGGCCAGGAGTTTTCAACCGTTATCGCACACCACCTTGCCTGGCACAAGGTTCTTGTCACCCAGCCAGCGCTCGGTCTCGTTGCGAAGAGCCGCCCACAGTTCCTGACCTGTGTTTTGACAGTCTCCAAGACTCCAAGATTAATTTGCTCGAAAAAGGCCCAGGCTTGAGAGGTCCTTGACCTTTTCGATGGCAATAAGCGAGGAGCAGTGTTTCCTCTGATCATGGCTGGCAGAATAATCTCAGCGGACTTGTGCAACCTCCCTCTCCCTTTTTGAGGCGGAATCCGTACTGACACTACCCCATCGTCTTCCTCCTCGTCCAGTGAGGAAGCGCTTGCAAGCAAATTCTTCTGAAAAAAATGCGTTGGATCCACAATGTCGTCATCATCATCATCATCAACACAGGTGACTTCCTCGTCCTGACATTATGCATCCTGGAGCTGCTGGCTACAAGCAACAGGCACTGCAAGGCGTTGCCGACCGCCTGGGATTTTTGCTGATTGACCGGCTTCCTTCTCCTCCTCTTTGGCCTCTTGATCTTTTGAAATGCCTTCTGTCTATAACCGCATTTTGTCATCAAAGAGGTCTTCAGAAAATGTATTATCCACAGTGGTGGGTACACGAGTTGACATTTGGGCTGCCTTCGCTTCATGTTGGATGGATGCTGACGATGATGATGACGACATTTGTGGCCGTGACGGGGAGGACGAGGAGGTAAGACTGCTGGATGCAGGTTGCATTAACCACTGAAGAACAGATTGGCGATGCTGTTCGTTACTGAGATTCACAGGGCACCGACCCAGCGATGACAGGCCTGATGGTCCTGCAACCAAGGATCCGCTGGCTTGTGTATTGCCGCCAGCACTGGAAGGAGCACCTTTTCTCGTACCTCTACCTCCATGTCCTACACCCCTCTTTGCTTACCACCTGCATTTCGCTCCATGTTCAGAAAGATAAAAATTTAAAAAGGTATGGAAGAGTTTTTGACAGTCTCTTATTGAAAGATGGCAAATCACAGCTATTGTTAAATCCCTCTAATTTCCAACAGCCAGCTAGGATTAGAAACAGAATTGTTTCTATCAAATATCTGTGAAATGCGGTCTGGTGGAAGAACTGTAACACCAAATCAACAGTGTTCTTCCTTCAGTCCCTGAGATTTACAACTGCCCAATTCAAGAAACTATCTTACAAATGCTCGATTAGCGCCAAACTGAGACGCACTGAGTGAAATAGAAGTATTAAAAAGTTATATGGATTAATATGGCAGCCTTCGCACCATGGACTACAGGTGTGATTTACTAGGAAATATGTATAACACAATAATGATACAACTGATCTCTTTGCGCCAAACAGACGCACGGACTGCAATAAGAGTATTTAAATTTTAAATATGTATTAATATGGCAGCCTTCGCACCACTGACTACAAGCGTAATTTATAGGAAATTTGTAGAACACAATATTCGTACAACTGAACTCTTTGCGCCAAACAGACGCACCGACTGTAATAAGAGTATTTAAATATTATATGGATTAATATGGCAGCCTTCGCACCACTGACTACAAGCGTAATTTACTAGGAAATTTGTAGAACACAAATATTGTACAATGGACTCTTTGCGCCAAACAGACGCACGGACTGCAATAAGAGCATTTTAAATATTATATGGATTATTATGGCAGCCCTTCGCACAACCTGACTACAAGCTTAATTTTACTAGGAAATTTGTAGAACACAATATTCGTACAACTGAATCTTTGCGCCAAACAGATGCACGGACTGCAATAAGAGTATTTAAATATTTTATGTTTTAATATGGCAGCCTTCGCACAACTGACTACAAGCGTAATTTACTAGGAATTTTGTAGAACACAATATTCGTACAACTGGACTCTTTGCGCCAAACAGACACACGGACTGTAATAAGAGTATTTAAATATTATATGGATTAATATGGCAGCCTTCGCAACACTAACTACAAGCTTAATTTAATATGAAATTTGTATAACACAATGGGCGACATGTCCCAACACGCCAACGCCATATGTTTGTTCTATTTTGCGGCAAACCCACTTTTTAACACCATATTCTTGTTGTAAATGGACTGTCGTGTCCATCAAACCAGGTTTGCATATACGCGGTGAAGACACTTTAGTAATGCGCCTAAATATGGTGCACAGTGCGCCCCCATCGGAAATTCGCCTATTGATGGCACTTTACATATTTATGCGCCCCTGTCAGGCAATGAGCCTCGATAGGACGCATACCATATACTACCATTATAGGCTATGTGCCGAGTGTTGAGCAATGCGCTCTTTTTTGATGCAATGCGCCCTTTTTTGATACAATGCCCCCTTTTTTGATACAATGCCCCCTTTTTTATACAATGCCCCCTTTTTTGATACAATGCCCCTTTTTGATACAATGCCCCCCTTTTTGAAGCAATGTGCCCTTTTTTGTGCCATTTTAGGCGCATTAAGTAATCTATGCAAGGTATACCTGACGCCAAATTTTAGAAAGTATCGGACTTTCAGGCGCACTTTACACTGATTTAATGCGCCTAAAACTGGCATAGATACGCCACTTTTCAGACATGTCGCCCAATATTAGTACAACTGAACTCTTTGCGCCAAACAGACGCACGGACTGCAATAAGAGTATTTAAATATTTTATGGGTTTATGTGGCAGCCTTCGCACCTCTGACTACAAGCGTAATTTACTAGGAAATTTGTAGAACACAATATTCGTTCAACTGAACTATTTGCGTCAAACAGACGCACGGACTGCAATAACAGTATTTAAATATTATATGGATTAATATGGCAGCCTTCGCACCACTGACTACAAGCGTAATTTACTAGGAAATTTGTAGAACACAATATTCGTACAACTGAACTCTTTGCGCCAAACAGACGCACGGACTGCAATAAGAGTATTTAAATATTATATGGATTAATATGGCAGCCTTCGCACCACTGACTACAAGCGTAATTTACTAGGAAATTTGTAGAACACAATATTCGTACAACTGAACTCTTTGCGCCAAACAGACGCACGGACTGTAATAAGATTATTTAAATATTATATGGATTAATATGGCAGCCTTCGCACCACTGACTACAAGTGTAATTTACTAGGAAATTTGTAGAACACAATATTCGTACAACTGGACTCTTTGCACCAAACAGACACACAGACTGCAATAAGAGTATTTAAATATTATATGGATTAATATGGCAGCCTTCGCACCACTGAATACAAACGTAATTTACTAGGACATTTGTAGAACACAATGGGCGACATGTCCCAACACGCCAACGCCATATTTTTGTTCTATTTTGCAGCAAAACCACTTTTTACACCATATTCTTGTTGTAAATGGACTGTCGTCCATCAAAACCAGGTGCATTATACGCCGGGAACGACACTTTGTAATGCGCCTAAATATGGTGCACAGTGCGCCCCCATCGCGAAATTTGCCTATTGAGGCACCTTACATATGTTATGCGCCCCTGTCAGGCAATGAGCCTCGATAGACGCATACCATATACTACCAATTATATGCTATGTGCCGAGTGTTGAGCAATGCGCTCTTTTTTGATGCAATGCACCCTTTTTTGATACAATGCCCCTTTTTTGATACAATGCCCCCTTTTTTATACAATGCCCCCTTTTTTTATACAATGCCCCCTTTTTTGATACAATGCCCCCTTTTTTGATGCAATGCGCCCTTTTTTGATACGATGTGCCATTTTAGTCGCATTAAGTAATCTATGCAAGGTATACCTGACGCCAAATTTTAGAAAGTATCGGACTTTCAGGCGCACTTTACACTGATTTAATGTGCCTAAAACTGGCATAGATACGCCACTTTTTGGACATGTCGCCCAATATTCGTACAACTGAACTCTTTGCGCCAAACAGACGCACGGACTGCAATAAGAGTATTTAAATATTTTATGGGTTAATATGGCAGCCTTCGCACCACTGACTACAAGCGTAATTTACTAGGAAATTTGTAGAACACAATATTCGTACAACTGGACTCTTTGCGCCAAACAGACGCACGGACTGCAATAAGAGTATTTAAATATTACATGGATTATTATGGCAGCCTTCGCACCACTGACTCCAAGAGTAATTTACCAGGATCTTTGTAGACCACAATATTCCTACAACTGAACTCTTTGCGCCAAACAGACGCACGGACTGCAATAAGAGTATTTAAATATTATATGGATTAATATGGCATACTAAATATCATCCATCAGTGGAGTAATCGCCCTGATAAAGGGCGGCTCCGCTTTAATGACAGATAATATCACTGTATATGTGTATTACAATTCTTTAATCACAGCTATCCCAACGCGTTTCCCCCATTCAATTTTGGGTTCATCAGGGGATTCAAACAAACTCCTTTCGCTGTGGAATAAGAATACGCTATATACAACGCAAATACACTCTATCTATGACGGATATGTCACCTCTATGGGTTAGATAGAAAAAATGATACTTAACTTAGAAGCTGCCAGGTATAAAGTGATAATCCTCGCAGCCCAATTGGTATGCTGGCACCCAGGATAGGAGGGATACAGAATGATTTATTTCTGCCTCCCTTAAATACCTTACTTGGCCCTTTAGATGTATAACAATAAATCCCCTAGCATTTCGGTATTGGTGTATGTTGTTTTATGCTTGTTGCCGGGTTCTACTTAACATGTGCGCATATCTCCCTGCCTTTACTCAGTTTGGCGTTCCGGAAGTTGTACTGCGCATGACCGGAAACTAGATAAAATGTCATTTCCGATTTCCTTCGGCGAAAGCAACGCTATGCTAATACCAAAACCCCACACTGCCGCGGCGCAGTCCGGCGTCCCAAAGAAAGGTTCTGCGCACGTCCAGGGAGAAGGCGCCTGGCAAATGCGCATGACAAAAAAGGGCACTACCATCGGCGCCGCACACATTACCCCGCTCTCATTGAAAAAAGACAACACCGGTCACCTCCGGCAAGCGCCACCGGAGACCCAACCACACACCTAGCGGCAGCCGAGTCAGTCTCCATGCCAAAAATAAAAACCGCACACTCAACTATCCGCCCCGACCGCCAATAGCTGCTAAGCAGCCCCAGATTTCTTAAAGTGGTCGACTGTGTAACGGATATCTAGAGGGTAATGTGAGCAATTAATTCAGGGCCAAATAAATTCGGGGTACAAAAATTCATTGTCTTAAGCTGACAGAAATTATCAGACTATAAGTAATCAATGAATATAATGAAAAAAATGTAATGATATAATAATGATACATACAATACAGTCAGCTTTGAAAAATCGATATTAGACCTCTGTGGAGAGTACGAACAAAACAGAGCAGAATAAACAGACCCAAGTATGAGTCCTACTCAATAAAACATCCAAATTGCAAAGTCTCATTAAGGCCCTTTGGATAAACTGATTCCATACGATAGATCCACTGGGCCTTAATGAGACTTTGCAATTTGGATGTTTTATTGAGTAGGACTCATACTTGGGTCTGTTTATTCTGCTCTGTTTTGTTCGTACTCTCCACAGAGGTCTAATATCGATTTTTCAAAGCTGACTGTATTGTATGTATCATTATTATATCATACATTTTTTCATTATATTCATTGATTACTTATAGTCTGATAATTTCTGTCAGCTTAAGACAATGAATTTTTGTACCCCGAATTTATTTGGCCCTGAATTAATTGCTCATATTACCCTCTAGATATCCGTTACACAGTCGACCACTTTAAGAAATCTGGGGCTGCTTAGCAGCTATTGGCGGTCGGGGCGGATAGTTGAGTGTGCGGTTTTTATTTTTTGGCATGGAGACTGACTCGGCTGCCGCATGTGTGTGGTTGGGTCTCCGGTGGCGCTTGCCGGAGGTGACCGGTGTTGTCTTTTTTCAATGAGAGCGGGGTAATGTGTGCGGCGCCGATGGTTGTGCCCTTTTTTGTCATGCGCATTTGCCAGGCGCCTTCTCCCTGGACGTGCGCAGAACCTTTCTTTGGGACGCCGGACTGCGCCGCGGCAGTGTGGGGTTTTGGTATTAGCATAGCGTTGCTTTCGCCGAAGGAAATCGGAAATGACATTTTATCTAGTTTCCGGTCATGCGCAGTACAACTTCCGGAACGCCAAACTGAGTAAAGGCAGGGAGATATGCGCACATGTTAAGTAGAACCCGGCAACAAGCATAAAACAACATACACCAATACCGAAATGCTAGGGGATTTATTGTTATACATCTAAAGGGCCAAGTAAGGTATTTAAGGGAGGCAGAAATAAATCATTCTGTATCCCTTCTATCCTGGGTGCCAGCATACCAATTGGGCTGCGAGGATTATCACTTTATACCTGGCAGCTTCTAAGTTAAGTATAATTTTTTCTATCTAACCCATAGAGGTGACATATCTGTCATAGATAGATTGTATTTGCGTTGTATATAGCGTATTCTTATTCCACAGCGAAAGGAGTTTGTTTGAATCCCCTGATGAACCCAAAATTGAATGGGGGAAACGCGTTGGGATAGCTGTGATTAAAGAATTGTAATACACATATACAGTGATATTATCTGTCATTAAAGCGGAGCCGCCCTTTATCAGGGCGATTACTCCACTGATGGATGATATTTAGTATGCTGTATCATTTAGGTGTGTTGTGGTTGATTATAGGGGTTTAGTAAGTATAATTTTAGATAATTTAGTAAAAGTTATGTTTTAACAGGGATTATAATTTTGCAGTGATATAGGTCAAAATCCTCTGTTGTGATAAAAAATTGTAGTAATTTCATGGATTAATATGGCAGAATTAGCACCACTGACCACAAGCGTAATTTACTAGGAAATTTGTAGAACACAATATTCGTACAACTGGACTCTTTGCGCCAAACTGAGACGCACGGACTTCAGTAAAACTATTTAAAAGTTCTAGGGATAAGATAAGACGGTATTTGGGAACACTGACACGCAGTGATTGCAATAGAACTAAAAACACAGGGACAATTTAAACTGCTAGCAGAGGTCTGCTGGCCAAAAAAGTGGTAGAAAACAATTCTTTTTTCAATTGAAAATCACAGAATACACTGAGCTGCAAAATATCTTCTTTTCAAATGCCTTTCCTCATGTCGCTCCCCCCACTGCAGTGATTGCAATAGAACTGAAAACAGAGGAACAATTTCAACTGCTAGCAGAGGTCTGCTGACCAAAAAAGTGCTAGAGAACAATTATTTTTCACTTAAAGATCACAGAACACACTGAGCTGCAAAATATCTCCCTTCGTTTCAAAAGCCTCTCCTTCTGCTGCCTCCCCCACCTCCCCCGCAGCCCCTACACACACCAGTAGATATCCTTAAAACTTTCTCTAACTAAATAAGAAGTGCAATTCTCTAATCTAACCCTATTCTAAGCTATTGGTGGATGGTTTCTTGTATTAGAAGGGACTCTAAGAGCTGTTAGAACAGCTATTGGTTTAAATGCAGACATACACGTCCTGCTGTGAAGACGCATAGACAGAGTATGAGCCCAAACAGGAAATGCAGCAGCATAGATAAAACGAGGTCACGTGATTTTTGCAGCCAATGAGATCCATACACCACAAAGTGGTGATGTTGTACATCCTCCTCACCCCCCTCTATCCTCCGAGCTGATTGGCTGGCCGCCAAAATTACGGAAACGCTGAAAATGGTGCGATAGTTACAGATTATCTGTAAGATTGTCACCTAAAATATCGCGTGATCGTGCCGATTTCAACTTTTGTCGATAATATCGCTCATCCCTACTTACAACCTATTAGGGTGTATGGGTGAGACGAAGAGTGAGAAGTGGTAAGTTTACAATGTTCCAGCCATGTTTCATAAATAAGGGGTGGTTTACATAAAAATTGGATGAACCTGCCACCCAGACAGTACATCTGTATACAGATAAATGCCTGTGGGTGCCCTAGTGTAGGGAGTGAAAGTCGTGTGTGTGATAGAAGGTGGGGTTAGTAATTAGGGATCTTAGTAGGCCTGCCTAAAAAGATGTATTTTAAGAGCACTCTTAAAACTATGAAGGTTTACAATTTTGCCTGATGGTACATGGTAGGATGTTCCAGAGAACTGGTGCAGCACATGTGAAATCTTGAAGACGGGCATGGGGGTTCAGAATATTGAGGTCTGTAATCTGATATCAGCCAACAATGTTCTCTATTAAGGGCTATCTAAATCAATGACAAATGGTGCCCTGATTGGTTAACATGGCAGCTGGAAGCCTTATGAAGGCTTCCATTGCCGCCATGTTTACTGTTTTACTACTTTCTGCCCCAGGCAGGAAGTAGTAAAACCACCATCTTTGTACACCCTAATGCATTGTCTATACAATGCATTAGGCTGTACTGTATTAATTGATTACAGACACCTTAGGCGGATCAAAGTTAAAGTAAAAAAAGAATTTTGAATCGTATTTTTTTTTTTAAATTAAAAGTTCAAATCACCCCCTTTGCCATTTTACAAATAAAATAAATAAAATAATAAAAAAGTTACACATAAATGGTTTAACTGTGTCCAAAAATGTCAGATCTATTAAAATATAACATAATTTATGCAACACCGTAGAAGTAAAAAAAAAATTCCAAATGCCAAAATTGCGTTTTTTTGGTCATTTCATGTCCCCTAACAATTGGAATAAATGTAATAAAAAAATTCCCATGTATTCCAAATTGTCAGCAATAAAAAGTACACTTCAGCCCACAAAATATGCACCCTCACTTAAGTCCGTAGGTGTTAGTATAAAAAAGTTATTGGTCACTTAAAATGACACTTGTGTGCAAATTTCAAAAGCAGAAAATGTTTTTTTTTATGGTACCAAAACATAAAGAAAACCATACATGTTTTGTATTACCGGATTTGTATCAATCTTTGAAATACAGATAACACATAATTTATACCAAAGATTGAACGCTGTAAAAACAAAACTCCCGCTAACATAGCGCAAGTAGGTTTTCTTTCACATTTTGCTTGACTTTTTTTTGCAGTTTCCCAGTATATACTATGGTATGATAAATGACACCATTAGAAAGTACATCTTGTCCAGCAAAATAAAAGCCTCATATGTCTATGTAGATGAAAAATAAAAAAGTTATGGCTTTGGGAAGACGAGGAGGGAAAAAACGAAGAGCCACGTTATTTTGACAGTGGTGGGTTTAGGGGGTTAAAGTGGACTTCCTGTTAAGATCACTCTATATGCACAGTGGCATGGAAAGAGCCCAAGGCTAACAACAAAATATTTACAGAAGGCTTTAAAGACTGCAAAAATATAAGAAATCTTTACAAAATAAAATTAAACAAGACTACCTGGATGTTCAACATCTAGAAAAATGTTCTGTAGATAGATAACAAGTACACATCACTATGGGCGACATGTCCCATTAGGGCTGCACCATTTTTTTAGTGTATTTCGCACCAAAAAACTGTTGACGCTGTATTTTCTATATAAACTAACTGTCGTACATCAAAACTAGGCATATTTGACACTTTTGAATGCACCTAAAACAGGTGCATTAAATATGCTAGCAATGATATGCTATGCGTCTTTTTTGGTATATGTCTAAATTAGGCGCATTAAATATGCTATAAAAGGCATACCACACGCCAGATTTTTGGCAGGTTTATTTATTCAGGCGCGGTATACACTCAATGCGCCTTAAAACTGGCATGGAAGCACCTCTTTTCTGACATGTTTTTGAAGTAAAAGCACACTGCACGCCAACACTAAAAAGACCTCACCCCAACTGTGAAGGGAGCATTATGGCTCAGGGCTGGATTGTTATTCAAGTGGACCATAGACTTTTGTATTAAAACATTTTACAGTAGAATGTAAGGGCAGCAGTCCATGAAATTAAGCAGAAGAGACTTTAGGTGATGCAGTAATGTTTGAAATAAAAGAAAAATTGTGTTTTGATATGAGTTAATCAGAGTCCTGACTTCAACCCTATTGTGCTGGTGTGGGAGAGGGTTATTTGTGTAAAGCAACTCAAATACTGGTAGACTAGACACATTTTCAGGGAGGAATGGACAAAATTCTTCCTATAAATCTTTTGCATGAATCTTTAAAACCACAGAGTCTAATAGAACCGAGCTATCACACTTAACAGATGTGGACCTAATAGATGTATGTATCAAAATAACTACACTACTTGAAAAGCCAGCTCAACTTCATTAAAATACATGCAATATTGACTCAGATGTCTGTGTGTTGATATCGGTGATAGTGTCTCCACCTGATCAATATGGATGACACGCTCTCCACAATAATAGACAAATGAGTGGATCAATCAATAAGTCAAACACCTACCTCCCAATTTTCTATATAGATGTTCAGTATCATTCCGCCAGTTGTTTTAAGATAATATCCAATAGTAGTCCATGCCAATACAAGTACGAATTAAAGATAGTATCTATCTTATGAATTTTATTTTAAGTTACAAGAAGCATTTGTTGGAGACAATTGCTGCTAAAAAGGGATCTACAACTTATTGAGTTTATGGGTCCACTTACTTTTTCTCCCTGCACTGTGGCTGTTTGCCTATTGTGCTCAATACAAGACAAGTTCAGAATTTTTCTTCAATTTTTTTCTTCAAATCTACTATCATTTCCTTGATCACTTACTAAAAAAGGATGTACATTAAAATAATTAAAAATCTTTTGCAACCTCCATTTTCTCTAATCAGGTGCTTTGTTCTCTTTGGATCCCTCGACATTGAAAACTACACTTTGGGTGGAATTATACTTTAATTATAGCTATATTACAGCAGTAAAAAAATGGAAGGCAACAATATTACTATTCAATGATGATAATAACAAGGAAGGGGCTATGACAATCCCCCAGTAATTGCTTGTTTAGCCGCTAATTATTTTGGATAAGCTTTAGTACACATGAGGTTTCTAATTGCTCTGCGGAGCCTTCATCTGTTGTAGCCATTAAATGGTGCAATTGTATCTCCTTGATTTAACTTTGGTAGATTAATATATGCAGTTTAATGGAATAGATAAACTATTGGTGAAATGCAATGTTTAAAACATAGGTTTCTTTTTCATATGGATGATTTTTATCTGATATATGACCAAATTTATGGAAAGTCACAGTAAACATGAGCAGCTACAATGTAAATGAGCTATTCTGATTTGTTGACAGGCATTTACTTTTGAATGCATGTGTTTGTATGGGTAAAAGCAATAGCTGTGTATGATGATGTTTGCAATGTGCAAAGACAGCACTCCGGTTAAATGTACTTTGCTGGAGTAATCTTGACAGTTTTTAAAGCTGCAATGTGAACGTCACAATGACAATCTGTTGTATTATCCAATACAACCTTAATCCTCAGGCACTCTTGTGGTAATGGTTCCATGGTACTCCTAGTCTTTGTTTACTAAGCCTCATTGGTAATATGCTGTACTCAATCACTGACCATACTGACAATATGATTATAAACGGCACTCCACAGAGGCATGTAGTGATGGGCTCCAATTGTCATGTGTTGAATTAGACTTGTCATCACTGTAAACTAGTAAGAATGAATACAGGGGGACTTGGAACTGCTTTGGTGTTGAGGGTTTTTAAAAATACATGATTTCATGATACCATGTAAGAGGAGATTATTATGCTATATGTGTAATCACGTAATAGTTCATCAACTCTCATCTATCTATCTGTCTATCTATCTATCTATCTATCTATCTATCTATCTATCTATCTATCTATCTATCTATCTATCTATCTATCTATCTATCTATCTATCTTCCTTTTCAATAAGTGTAATATTTTTGTAACTTCCAGAGTTGTATACTTAAATTATCCCATCTGCCTCTGACATGTAAAAAAAGAGAATAAAACTATACAACCATGTGGATCATTATATGCAGTATAAATTTAACCGAAGAATCAGCCTACGACATTGTACAAAATAAATCTTATTTTAGAATTTCCCAGAAAACATAGAACTCTTTAATAAAACATAAAATTACTTCAATGTGGAATTTTTCTAGGACCATATTGATTTCATTTAGAAAGATATTTGTGAATATACCTGAACTATTTCACAATTACCATAATCAATCTTTTGCTTTCTAGACCAAATGGCCCTCAAATGTAATTTACATTGACAGTGGACTAAAATTATGCTGCCTGAATGTTTTAACTATGTAGAGTAAAAAAATAACTCAATATACAGCATATGTTAGTATCTTTATGAAATGGAAATATAAAGGGTTCATTTGATTACAAAGTGTTGATTGACAGATTTCTCTTCTGTGCATGAACTATTTATTATCTTGCCAGCAGCTTAATGACTACAGGCACTTGACGTATACTGCATAGGAAAAAATAAATGGACAATGTAAAATTAATGGACTACCCAAATGGTCATGAACATGCAACAGGAGGGAAATAGGTTTTGATAAAATAGGAAATCAAATCAAGAAAATAGATATTGAAAGCAAGATATTTTTCCAACATAAAAAAAGCATAAGCAAAGTGTGAATAGAACTCAGGGATAAAAAAAAAAATAATCATATGGACAAGTTAGGGTCATTTGTATTGTAGGGCAAATTTTGCACGAGCAATAGCCCCCCTCTCAGCAAGAACCCTTGATAGTGGCACCAGCTGCAACTGAATTTGCTTCCTCTGGATGTGGACATAGTAGGAAAGTATGGTGGAACAAGAAAACTGTTTCTGTGAGCGCAGCATACTGCTGTTGAGAAAAATGTTATGCAAAAGAAATCCCAGCTGACCCTGACCCCTGGCTCACATCAAGAGCATTAAGTAGCCAGTGAAGAAAGCAAGCAGTTAGATCTTCTAGTAGTGGAATTTCTGGATCAGCTGGAAGGAAGCAAAGGGGAAGATGATAGAAGTCATAAAAAGGAAGTGATTGGTCTAAAAGGAAGGAAAAAGAGGAATAAGAGAAAGAATTGAGTTGGAGGAGGTATCCTCATCATATGACAACCACCCTGGAGAGCTGAGGAGGTTGCAGAGCACTGGGCTGTGAACACTAGTTTAAGTGAAGACCATTGACAGTCATGGGCCTTAATATTCCCTTGGCCATCAAAATAATTATTGCTCAGTGATATCCCTTAATTTGGCTAACTATCATTCAAAGTTGGAGAATGCTTCTGGTCATAAACATCCACTAGGCAGCAGCTTTAGGATGAGCTGTGGAGAGGCAAACTAAAGGAGACCATGTTGCAAATGGCAGGGATCCTCCTGCCATTGTTGGAACAGACAAGGAATAAGTTCTCCCCTTAAGAATCTTCGAGATGGGAAGCAACTCAATGGGACCATCTAATTCCCTATGAGGGGAAGAACACTAGTAGTCTTTAAAAAAAAATCCACAAAATCCTTATATCCAGCACGCAGACCTTGTAGACCAAAATAGGACATTTGAGACATCTTACTGTACATGCCTTTCCCTACTGAACTAACCCTCTTGTATCCCAATCAAACACTGGGTCGTGAAAATTCAACCAAGGGGAATGAACTAATAAATAAATTGTCTTGCAATGGATACTTTCTACTGAAAGCTTGAGACTTGTAGAACTTTGCATATCTCCATTTTAGAGGTATGCCACCTAAAGTACAAATGTCAATGAGATTTTCCTGCTTACTATTTTCAATGTATCCTGCTTAGTAGAAAAGAAGAGGCAGTTGCATAGCAACTGCTATAAACAACTCTTAGGACTGATCAGTGGACAATATTTGACACTTGTGAGCTCGATTAGTGGGAATGGTTTAATACTAGCTCTCTATTAATTTGAGGTTCATTTGGCAACTGGCACAGAGTATACAGTTAAGCTGAGAGCTTGAGTTTTGTAGAATTTTACATTTTTAGTCCTGTTATGTCCTGTTCTGGTTTAGTTTCCTGTACCCAGTTACCTTGAGCCCTGTTTATCTTAGTTTTCTGTTTGCTTTAGATCAGATCTGTGTCAGTTTTTGGAAAAGCATCTCTGCTACTTTGGATATGGGAAAATTTGAGGTTCCTATTATAAATTTCTGATCAAAACAGTATAAGCCCATCTCAATGTATTCTATTCCTGAGTTATCTTTGTTAGTTCTGTGCTGGTTGGTTAGGGTCAGCATAGCAAGAGACATTATCAGGGATGTCTTCAGGGATAGAATAGTACCAATAGGCCACATGTAGACAAAAAGGAAAAATAACACACATACAGGTGCTTCAGTCAAAAGTATTTTTTTTTCAGTAATTCAAAGTCATTACAAACAGTTAACTTTTTCAAGTGTTTATTTATGTTAATCTTGATGATTATGGCTTACAGCCAAGGAAAACCCAGAAGTCATTATATCAGAAAATTAGAACAATTAACCCAAAACACCTACAAAGGCTTCCTAAGCGTTTTAAAGGTCTCTTAATCTGGTTCACTAGGCAAAACAATCATGGGGAAGACTGCTGACTTGACAGATATCCATAAGGCAATCATTGACACATTCCACAAGAAAGGTAAGCTACAAAAGGTCATTGCTAAATAAGCTGGCTGTTCACAGAATGCGGTATCAAAGCATATTAATGGAAAGTTGAGTGGAAGGAAAAAGTATGTTAGAAAAATGTGCCCAAGCAACTGGGATAACTGCAGGCTTGATAGGATTGTTAATAAAAGGCCATTCAAAAATGTGGGGGAGATTCACAAGGAGTGGGCTGCTACTGTAGTCAGTTCTTCAAAGGCCACCACACACAGACATATCCAGAACATGGGCTACAAGTGTCGCATTACATGTGTCAAGCCACTCATGACCAATATGTGAACTGATCTTCCAGCACTCGCATAGGGAGGAATCCAAGGATGATTTAACGTAAAACGTACATTTTATTGAAAAATGCTTAAAAAACACTCATTAAAAACAACCGCATGTTCATGCGGTTGTTTTTAATGAGTGTTTTTTAAGCATTTTTCAATAAAATGTACGTTTTACGTTAAATCATCCTTGGATTCCTCCCTATGCGAGTGCTGGAAGATCAGTTCACATATTTGTATCCTGCATTTGGCCGTTACAGCCGACGGCTTCTTCCGAGGACACAGCTGAATGAGGAGGGTGCGGACACTTAATCGGAGGAGTTATTGGTGAGCGTTTTCTACTTTCTCTTGCATATTGACACTCATGACCAATAGACAACTCCAAAAGTGTCTTACATGGGCCAAAGAGAAAAAGAACTGGACTGTTGCTCAGTGGTCCAAGGTGTTTTCAGATGAAAGTAAATTTTGCATTTCATTTGGAAATCAAGGTCCCAGAGTCTGGAGGAAGAGTGGAGAGACACACAATCCAAGCTGCTTGAGGTCTAGTGTGAGATTTCCATAAGTAGTGATGGTTTGGGGAACCATGTCATCTGCTGGTGTAGGTCCACTGTGTTCTATCAAGACCAAAGTCAACGCAGCCATCTACCAGGAAATTTTAGAGCACTTCATACTTCCCTCTGCCGACAAGCTGTCTGGAGATGGAATTTTCATTTTCCAGCAGGATTTGGCACCTATCCACACTATCACTGTGCTAGATTGGCCAGCAAACTCGCCAGAACTTAACCCCATAGAGAATCTATGGAGTATTGTCAAGAGGAAGATGAGAGACAACAATTTACATGGGCTGAAGGCTACTATTAAAGCAATCTGGGCTTTCATAACACCTCTGTAGTGCCACGGGCTGATCGCCTCAATGCCATACCACATTAATGCAGTCATTCATGCAAAAAGAGCACCGACCAAGTATTAAGTGCATTTACTGTCCATACTTTTCATTTGGCCAACATTTCTGTTTTACAAAAATTTCTGTAAGCCATAATCACCAAGATTAACACAAATAAACATTTAAAAAAAATCACTCTGTTTGACTCTATATGATACATGAGTTTCACTTTTTCAATTGAATTACTGAAATAAAAACTTTTGGCTGATATTCTAATGTATTGAGAAGCACCTGTAGTAGTATTACTAATAATACTTATCATACCTATAAAACAGGCATGGGGTCCTTTCTCTGTCAATTATATTTTTATACTACAGACAGATAATTGACACTAACGGTGCATTCATATGCCTCTATATTATGTAGATAATCTCAGGTTGAGCATATCTTTATCACAGGCATCCAAAAAAAATGCTTCAATTATTTTTATGTTAATCTGACAGTCAGAAACCCCAATATGACTGTATGAAATCAGAGTCGTCATTATATGGGCCAATATAAAGCTGTGTGCTCCAGTGTTGTGTGGAGCTGTAATATGCTTTGAGTCCTGACTCTGAGTATATAATTTACAATATTAATACAGTATATATATTGATATTAAAAACTGATTTTTCATATGTGTACTGTTAAATAGTCCATTTAAAAGAATAACAGATCGGCAACAAGCAGTGCCATTCAAATGGATTCAAAGTTATGATGTCTAGAGAAACTATGCCAGCAATTTCAATGTTGGGGCTCAGCAAATAGTAAAGAAGTATCCAAATAATTCAAATAGAAGAAAAAAGGTTTGCGACACTCACCAGAACGTCTTAATATAATTTTATTCCAATTTTATTGAGTACCCATTAAAAACATAGTAAAATCGGAGAAAAATACGTGACAGAGTGGCTTGAAATGTGTAAACTATCATGTATTTTTTACTATGTTTTTAATGGGTACTCAATAAATTTGAGTAATGAGATATATTATGAAGTGCTGGAAGGTACTATATTGCTTTTGCTAGTGGACTGCCTATCATCTTTGGCCAGATGCCTTTTCCCTGCACTGTGCACACTTTGGATGTTTAATCAGCCCGGGTTCACTGGTGGGTGAACTGTTTTTCTTCTGTATTTTTCATTTATTCCATAATGACAGCATAATACATGGTACAATGAGAAAACCAGTAGTTAATGTAGGAAACCGTACAGCTTCCACTACCGCTGACTATTGATATTGGGTCTCTAACATGCATAGATAATGTTCACTAAAGGATGTCATTAACATCTTGGAGCAATTAGAAAATGGGACACCTGAGCTAAAAAAAATTAAGGTGGGGTTTACTTTTTCACATGACTCTCATCCAAAAGAAGGCAATCACGGACCAATAACATTAAAACAAATTAAAATGACTTTAATTACTTAAATTTAAGAAATAAAAAAATAAGATACAGGTGCATAATAAAACCAAAAAAGTACTCGCCTTTGTACTCACCACATTTCTATTGTCGAAACTGTCAGCAGAGTCCCCCAGACTCTATTTTCTTCATGTTCTTCAGTTGGTGTTTAACCACTGCAGCCAATAAGTGTCTTTGTCATGGATGCGGGTGATAGAACTACTGGGTCACCGGGAGGGATGACACTGACCACGTCAGGGAGTGGTGTCTAAGGAGCCTGCTGTAAGGCAGGATGGACTTGGCTGCTGGGGATTCCCAGGTCACTACCCCTGACATGGCCGCTCGCAGTGACTGCCAAAATGCCAAACGTGGTAAAGAGACATAACCGGGTCACAGACAAAGAGGTCAGGTCAGGTGGCAGGCAAGGCATAGTCAGAAGTCTGTAGTAGAGGGTCAGAATCGGGAAACAGTAACAGCATGTAACAAAGCACAAGCACAGTTCAGGTACACTGCAGAAAATACCAACAATCTAGCCCATGTTGCAGGAAGGAAGTTCCTTATGAAGGGGCAGGTGGCAAGCTATTGGACATCACAGAATGCGCTGGCCCTTTAAATCTCAAAGAAATGGCGCATGCGTGTTTTTGGGAAGGTGAACGTGCATGCCAGCTATAAGCAGCAGACAGGAGCAGAGCAGGAATGGGGAGAGGTGAGTAACTACCGGCAAGGCACTCGGAGCTGGTAGTGCCGACACAAGCGCCTCCTCAGTCCATAACACAACGTGAGAGACTTCAATGGTCACATGTCTTGACATCAGCCTTGAGGAAGTTACATAGTTACCAAGTTAGCATGGTTGAAAAAAAAAAAACATATACCTATCAAGTTCAACCAAGCGTAGGGAGAAGATGGAGAGGCATGAACCAATGAGGCATGAACCATTGTGCTCTTAGAACGGAACCCAGATGCAGATGTGAACCAAGCCTAAGCCTTTCTTGAAGTTCTCAGCTGTTCTCCCTGTGGCCAGCTCATGAGGCAAGCTGTTTCACAGATTCAAAGTTCTGATGGTAAAGATGGTTTGCCGGCTCTGGAGATTGAACCTTGTTAATGATGCTGCAGTGGCCACACACTGAATGAAGAACAGAAAGCAAACAAAGACCAGGGTACTCCACCAGCAGCCTCAGAGCTGGAACAGTGGGGAGTGCATCTATCTATCTATCTATCTATCTATCTATCTATCTATCTATCTATCTATCTATCTATCTATCTATATATATTACATCTGTAGCCTTTTTTATTTTAGTCAGACAGCCCTTTTAACATACAGTGGCACAGCAATCTTGGCGGTTAAAGTTATCAAAAGAGGTGTTGCAGCAAAACAAGTGACATGCACGGTGCATGCATTGTATGTGAAGTGTCATTTTACGGTGACAGATGACAGTTCCTGCAAAGGGAAAATAAAGCTTATTCTCCTTACAAGCTTTTCAAATACATTGATGGTACAGAAACTGGTATCACTGAAAAGTGAAAAGCCCCCAAAAATAATTAAAAATTAGCTTTTAATAATGAATTGGCTAATAGCAATAGAGCAAATGATACAGAAATATCTGCCACTTAGAGGGTAGTAATCCAAATTAGATCCACTATTGCAATTGTAATATCTGATTTTTGCCTATGGATTATTTACTCCCTACATTTATTTATCTATACTTATTTTGGTGACTTTTATCTATTCCCCTGTAGAACCATCATCATATAAATGGGGAAATGCATCTGGACTACTTTGTATTATTTACTTTGTTGGGTAGTGTAAGGTTCATTAGGGACAGTCTTCCTAGGGTGGGATGCCCATTTTATGGTGGTTTCTTTACTGGTCAGGTAGGGCTGTATAAGGCATTATTTTTCTCATACTCTGCAGTTTTATCAATCTTTCATCAGCAGCTACAGTTTAGCATGCACTGAGGAGCGTTCCCAAACCTCCTCTCAATCAACATCTCATACAACTGTGCATTCACTACACAATCCGTATCATTATATGAATTTATTCAAGACAAAACTTTATAACATGTCCATTTTTTAAGTACTACTTGCAATTAGTGTCCTTTTGTATAGTCGCTGCTTGGCTGTACAAACAGCATAGTTCTTCAGTCCTGCATCATGGATCCTGGGTGGGTTCCTGGGTCTGCTGGAGACACAGGGAAACTAGCTGAGAGGCGGCCTCGCACACCTGTGTGCAATGCTTGAGAGGCTGCCACGCCGCCTTTGTCTATACAGGGCATTATACAGGGTTTATTATTTATAAGCATATTTTATTAATTTCCAGGATAAATCCTTTCTGAGACATATAATCTTTATTGTATACTCGTCATATGACTTCTTACTTAAATATCTTCAAGCCATCTCTCACTGCAATAGGAATCTGAGGCCTTTTAAATTTTACTGAGCTAGCACACACGTCCTAGTGAGCAGGGATGCACATGCCAGCAAATAGAGAAGTGCTGGGGACCAGGAGCGGGGGAAGGTGAGTACAGAGCCGGGGCACAAGTTCACCTGCAGCCCGACGTGAGGGTCGCGGCGCCACTTGTGTCCGGCTGAGTGACAGAAGAAGGGACATGAGTGCACCCACAGCCTGATGTGTGGGCAGTCATACCGCTCATGACAGATCTCTTTGGTTGGTCACATGAGTGTCTTTGTATACCCTTTATTATTCTTTGTACAATATTAATAATGTAACAGTATCTCACAAAAGAGAGTTTACCCCTCACATTTTTGTAAATATTGTATTGTATCTTTTCATGTGACAACAATGAAGAAATAACACTTTGATGCAACATAAAGTAGTCAGGGTACAGCTTGTATAACAGTGTTAATCTGGTGTGCCCTCGAAACAACACAACAGACAGCCATCAATGTCTAAACCACTGGCAACAAAAGTGAGTACACCCCTAAGTGAAAATGGACAAATTGTGGCAAAATTGTCAATATTTTGTGTGGTCACCATTATTTTCCAGCACTTCCTTAAAGGGGATTTGCCAAGACGAAAGTTTCTTACCTCTCTCCTTAGCACAGGGAGAATGTCAACAAATCACGCTGAGTCATGAAGCTGCAGGGCTGAGAGGGAAGGGGTGAGTGAGGAGTGAGGAATCCAAGGGAGCGTCTCAAAACTTAAGTGAAATAATAAACAGTACAACAGTGGATTCTCAATACAGCAAGACAGCCTCAGACTGCACTGTCTACCCGGTTTCTTAAAAGCTCATTCATTTTGCCTGTCATCAGATAAGAAGTGTTTCAAGCAAACGCGGCCTGTCATCTCCTGGGTCATGACTAGGGAAAGCTTTGAGGTAACTAAGGGGGATTGAGAAATGCTGTAGCTCTCACAGGCTTCACTTTTTGTAATCACATATATTTAGAAAAGTGATTAAATACCCATTTTGGAGGATCCCACGTCAACATTACATGGTGGCAAAACCCTTTTAACTCTCTTGGGCATGGAGTTCACTAGAGCTTCACAGGTTGCAACCACTGGATCCTTCACTCCTCCATGACAACATCACGTAGCTGGTGGATGTTAGAGACCTTGTACTACTTCACCTTCCGTTTGCGGATGCACCACAAATGCTCAATAGGGTTTAGGTCTGGAGACATGCTTGGCCAGTTCAGCACCTTTACCTTCACTTTCTTTAGCAAGGTAGTGGTCGTCTTGGAGGTGTGTTTGGAGTTGTTATCATGTTGAAATACTGCCCTGTGGTCCAGTTTCCAAAGGGAGAGGATCATGCTTTGCTTTAGTATGTCACAGTACATGTTGGTATTCATGGTTCTTCAGAACACGATAAGTGCAGCGATATGCGTTATGCCACTGCCCTAATTGGCTTCAGTACCGCTTGTACGCATGTCCGGATGTTGTTAGGAGCGCTACTTGGGATTGGCCCGGAGACCGCGGGCTTGCACAGGTGCTTGAGACAACAATCAGGTAATCCACCAATGATTTTAGAAAGTATGGTATTTAAGAAAGGTGGGTATATTGTATCAGCATGCTATGACTAAGGGTGCGTGTACACCCGAAACGCGTAAGCTGACTCCGATGTTTTGAGGTGATGTTGCACATGGGAACGCTTGTAAGTTTTACTATTTTCAAATAAAAGAACTTTAGTTTTACTGCATTTCGATTGATGGTTATCGCTGCACTAATCGTGTTCTGAAGTACCATTTGGATTGCGCCCTGGGCTCTGGGTGAATGCGTGCTGATCATACCACTGAAGCTGGACTACGTTGGGGTGAGCTGACCTTCTGCTTTTTTAGCTGTGTTGTGGTATTCATGGTTCCCTTAATGAACTGTAGTTCTCCACAGCCAGTAACACTCATGCAGCCCCAAATCATGGCACTCCTCATCAAACCTTAGTACGTGATTCCAGTAATCCTTAGTCTGCTTGTCTTCAGCAAACTGTTTGAGGGCTTTCTTGTGCATCATCTTTAGAAGAGGCTTCCTTCTGGGACAACAGCCATGCAGACTGATTTGATGCAGTGTGCGGCATATGGTCTAAGCACTGACAGGTTGATCACCCACCCCTTTTACCTCTGCAGCAATGCTGGCAGCATTCACATGTTTATTTTGAAAAGACAATCTCTGTCAGGGCTAGGCTGCACTCAGGCTGCAGGGATCAACAGGCTGCAACAGCTGATTTGCAACCCCACCCTGATACACTTGCTGCTGGCAGCTCTGTGAGTGACAGACGCTCAGCCTCTCCGGACAGGGGGCGTGTCACACCAGCCAATGGGAGGACCTGGAGGGCGCTCCAATCAGCTACAGGGGCGGTGTCCTGGAAACACATTTAAACTCCCTGCTAGCTGAGTGCTGCGGCTGCGAAATTTCCTGGCTGCCTTGCTTTCTTGTGATTTGTATTGTGCTGTTTACTTGTGTACCTGACCTTGGCTTGTTTACTTACCTTGGCTTGTCTTCTGATTTTGTACCTCGCTCCCGTTTGGCTTTTGACCCCGGCTTGTTTACGTTTATCCCTCTGGTTTCTGATTTTTGGGCTTTGTCGTTTCCCGTTTTTGGTATTGCCCCGACTGTATCTGACTAGTCTTCCTCCTGAACCGCCCCTGCACTCTAGCAGCGCAGGGACAGTCGCCCCAGTTGCCAAACATGTCAAGTAGGCAGGACATGGGCTGGGTTTCCAGTCAGGGCTCACTGTAACCTCCTCTGACGTGACATTTTTCACAGCCAAAACTGTTACGCTCTACCCTCACTATTGACCCCATGATAGCTCTGGTTAAAGCATATGCGGGGCTAACCCAGCTAGTCCAAGGATCTGAGCTGAGGGTAGAACAACAGGATCTACCCCAAGTCGAGTGTCCCTGCAATACCATTCCCCTCCTGTGGAGCCCCCTATCCCGTTGCCTGACAGTACTCAGGCAACAGGAAGGCCTTTGTGGCATGAAGAGAGGGATGTCGCCTGTATTTAGGCTCCGCCCACTTACCTCGGAATGAGAACAAAGGGTGGGCATTGTTATACCCTACTTCAGGTTCCCAAACTGTCTTTCTGTGGACAAGTACTTTGCCGCCGATAGGGGTATCTTTTTTGATGACCCGGTAGGGAAGCTGTGCCAAGGCTCACTGACCACCTTGAGGCAGGGTAAAAAGTTGTGGAGGAGTAATGCTCTGAATTTCGGCACTGGTGTGTACCGTCTGTGTGGAACGACCCCGCTCTAAGATGTCAATTTAGATTAGGATAGCTGAACCACGTGAAGGATTTATTGATGGCTTACCCTACCCCTGTACTTTAGATGAGGCTATGGCATAAGCCGTTTTCGTCCTGGGACAGACGTTTTTAGGGAGAGACGTCGAGCGATGTGGTTTTGGGCCTGCCCTGGCTTCAAAACATAACCAGTGTTTTGCCTGGAATACAGGGGAATTAGTCAGTGGGACAACGGTGTGTTGACAGATGACTCCCTAACCATACTGGCAACACTGATGTGAAGGCTGATGCTCTATCAAGAAGCTTCCTGTGCGCAGCCATGCATCCAGGCGGATCCGGCACCTATATTGCCCAAGGAGACTGTTGTCTCATTATTTCCCCTGATTTAGCCACTGAGATTAATCCCCGACAATGATATGAGACCTGCTAATTGTCCTATTTCGAAGGTCCTTTATGTCCCCACTCAGTTCCTGGCTACTAGTTTTACAAGAATTTCATGATTCCGTGTTATCTGGGCATCCTGGGGTGTTTGGCACAAAAAAGCTCTTTCTCGTAATAACTGGTGGCCGTCATTGCCTCGTGTCTGTTGAGGCCTATGTGGCAACTGGGAAGTCTCGCTCGGGCTAAGGTTCCCCAACTCGTCCTCCTGGTGAACTCTGCCCTCTAACCTATACCTAAACATCCATGGACCCATATCTCCATGGATTTTATAACAGAACCCTTCCTCCTTCAGAGGGCAATAACAGTTATTTGGGTGGTAGTGGAATCGTTTCAGCAAAATGTGTCCCATCTTGTTCCGTTAAGGGGGTTCCGTCGTCCAAAAAACTGCTGAACTCTTTGTCAAACACATTGTCAAGCTTCATGGGTTACCAAGAATATCGTTTCGGACAGAGGGGTTCTTTTTCTTTTTCTCGAAAGGAGACCCCTTTGCAAGGCTGGGGTATCACCCTGTCTTTTTCTGCCTTCCACCCAGAGACTAAGGGGCAACAAGGGGTAAATCAAAGGGTAACAAAAAAAACCCGTTGTTAGTATCTAAACACAGGTAGACGGGTAAAAAACTTACCGGGTTAATTTCCCATTAACAATCAGGTAGCTCGGGTACCTCACAATTTTACTGTAATAGGTTTTCACCAAAGGCATGCTCTTTCTAGGCTACTCGATCACAGCGGGTGGATGTTTATCATTAAAGATCTAATGAAATATAAAATATAGGCGGCACTCAACCAAATTAAAGCTTTTACTTTTTTTCCAAACTTTTTACAGCGGCAAACAAACAGACGGGACGATGGCAAACAACCCCAAACGCCTTTCGCGCGTTCCCCAAGGAACGCGTGCCCTGCGCGAAACGGCTCGGGGTGACTGGAGGTATAAGGACCAACACAATAGGTAATCTATTTGTATTATAACTTATCAATTGATAGGCAGATTGATATAAGGTTTTAATGAAGTCTTTTATAGAAAAAACACCCCAAGGGTTTTTTTTACATGAGTATTACTCCATATAATGTACCTTTCACCTTCTCCAAACCATTTTTTTCTAACACGTCTTGAAACGTTTGTAATTTTATGCGCCTTTTTGTTTCAATTTGGGGGACCTTTTTTCGAAAAATGAAGGGAATTTTTTTAAAATTATTTAAATAAAAAATTTTGGTATTAATTGGGGATTAAAGCCCCTTTCCTTTTTTTCTATATTTGTAAATTCTAATTAATTTTGCTATGCCTTCAAATATTCAGGCTGAGCACCGCCAAAGCTTGTGAATGAGAGGTTGAAAGCAGTCGGGTAACCGAAAAAGGAAACAGAAATGCTGTCTTAACCCCTTGTGCCCCGAGTTTATCTTGATATGGCCATTAAAGTCTGGCAATCGGGCCCCAATTCAGAAGAACTGGTTCTACCCCGAAACACCAGAAAAAAATTTTCTGATAGACGGACGTTTTCTGGGGTTTGGGGTGGGAAAAGTTGGTTACCACCCGAAATCGCGTTTAAAAAGTTCCTTTTGGTCCGCCCGGGGGAAATTAGGCCAATGTGGTTTCAAAGGGGAAATTCCGGGCATATCGCCTAAAATACCCTCTTTTCCGTATACATAATGTTTTACTCGTTATTTCTAAAGGTATTTTCACCCTGTGACCCCCGCCCTCTAGACCCCTCTCCAGTTCGCATAGGGGGGTTTAGAATATAAGTCACCTGAAAATTTTGGATTCTCGTAAGGTACAAAGTCACTGCTACCGGCCCATTGGAAGGGTATGGTCCCCCAGGAGAGATCATGGGTTCTGGGGAAATCCAACCATGCTGACGCCGGTGAGGGAAAAACCATGATCCACCCGGGCAAACCCAACCAGGGAAGGGTGCGGTGGCCCCTCCTAAAAGGGGGGGTACTGTTAGGGTTTGCCACCAACTGCAGGGGCAACAGCGCACACTATTGCAACCCCACCCTGAACACTTTTCGCAGCTCGTGATGACAGACCCCACCACTCCGGGCAGGGGGGTGTCGCACCAGCCAATGGGGGGGCCCGGAGGCCTGCTCCAATCAGTCTACAGGGGCAGTTCACGAAACACATTTAAACTCCCTGCTACTGAGTGCTGTGCCTGAGAAAATTTCCTGCTGCCTTGGCTTTCCTGTGAAGTTATGTTCTGTTTACTTGGTACCAGCCTTGTCTTGTTAAATACCTCGCTTGTCTTCCTGATTTTGTAACCACGCTCCCGTTTGGCTTCTTGACCCCGGCTTGTTTTACGATTATCCCTCTTGTATCTGGATTTGTGTCTTTGGTCGTTCCCCATTTTTTTTTTTTTTTGGTATTGACCGGACTGACTGACTTTTCTTCCTCCTGACAGGCCCCCCACACTCAAGCAGTGCAGGGACATGATCCGCCCCAGATTGCCATCTGCCACCTAGGGCAGCACATCAAGTAGGCAGGGACAGTGGGCTGGGTTCCAGTCAGGGCTCACTGTACCTCCCCTGACGTGACACTCTAGGTATAACACCTAGCACGTGCAATCAACTTCATTGGTCGACCATAGCGAGGCCTGTTCTAAGTGAAATAATTTCCAACAGACCCAAGAGGAATTTGTTTATGTCTCTGGTTTATCTGAGTCATTTGGCCAACTTTTTCTCTCATTGCTTGGTTTCGTCCCTCCAATCTTTAACCACTGATAATACACATATGTTTATATATGTATGGCAGCGAGGATGTTTACTGTACGATTCCATCACTTATTTCCCAGTATTCTCTGAGAAATGAGTCCAGATTAAATAGCTACCACCCGACAACAGACAAAAGCATTAACTAAGACTATCTGATTTGCCAGGTGATATGCTGCAAAATAAACCTCAGTGTAACTAAATAAAGATAGGGTAAAGGTCGCCGCTTAGGCAAAAGTATGTTAATTAAATTAATCAATTGTATAGCGAATTATAATCAAAAGAGTGAAGTATTGATGACGATATGTTGAAGATTATAATGTTGCCACGCCTTTATACCAACCTCTAAAAAAAGTTTGTATACATTAACCAAAATATAGAATTTTGCTTCTGAAATCAACCTGATGCCAACTACCAATCTTCGATGACATATGCGCATAAGTCCATTCTTATATTAATTTGGAAGCCGCACAAAGAGAACTAAGTCACGGGTTTAAAGCGACAATACCATCTTTATGTAGAGCAACAATTCCTTTTTCCAGATTCTCATAGAGTTCTTTGTCCTGACTTGCCATGTTGAGCTTCCAGTGACCAGTATGAGGGCGTTTGAGAATGATAACTTTTTTGTACTAACCCCTAAAGACTTGAGTGAGGTGGCATTTTTATGGTCTAAGTGTACTCAGAACCAATTGGAATGCATGCAACTATAAATTGATCAAATGTATTTCAAATTGTTAGGCTACTTGAAATAACAAAAAAAAAACGCAATTTTGGCAATTGGATTTTTTTTTCTCTCGGTGATAGTGTAGCTGCAATAAATATATGTTATATTTTAATAGATCAGACTTTTTTTTGTATCGCCAATAACAGTAGTGTTGAACCGTATTTAAATATTTTATTATTTACTATTTTTTAAATTAGAAAAAATAATCTAAAGAGAGTGATTTGAACATTAAATATTTTTTACATTTTTATACATTAAAACATATTTACAAATTTTTGCACTGTAACTTTGAGTCTCCTTAGGGTGCTTTACCACTAGGGGGCACAATCGTTTATACAGCCTAATGCATTGTCCATACAATGCATTAGGGTGTACAAAGATGGCAGTTTACAAGGATTCCAGCTGCCATGTTAAGAGATCTCATCGCTGATGTCCCGATCAGAATGAGGAACGGTATGCCGTACCATTTCTCATTCATTTAGATGCCATAGCCGTGTTTGGCATGGTATCTAAGGGGTTAAACAGCGCGGGATGGAGCTGGTACCATCCTGCGCTGTAAACAGCAGTTGTTAGCTGCAATTAGCAGCTGACACTCGCCGGCTATGTAGCGTACCCATAAGTACCCATACATCCAATGTCAGTAAGGGGTTAATTATTAAAAGCAAAGCTTTACTCATTTTTTGGGAGTTTTCAGTGATAATTTGTGTACTAAAACACAAATATAAATTTTCTCAGTGATATACAGATGCTGAATTACGACTTCTCTTACAGCTAAGAGCCACCAGTGGCGAGTTTGTCAGCAGGCATAGCTGGTGCTTTTTTGCAATATTCTGTGCTGTACTACATTCTAGAATAATTTTCTTTCTACATAGACCGAATAAATGTACATAGTGAAAGTACACCACACCGTTCAACAGAATTTCCTTCAACTGGGGCTAAGATTCAGCTTGTTGCCCTAACTCTGTATGCACACCCATTCTAAAAGTGGTTTGTTGCTGCCTCCTTGGTCTTTAGACAGCTACGCTACTGACTTTCAGATTATAAATCAATATTGCTAAATATGCACTGATTTTGAACAAGCAAGGCAATCTGGACTGAGTTATTTAACCTACAGTTATGATCTATACAAAAACACTGTTCTTAATATTTTTTTCACTTTGAGTAGAAATTGCAAAATAAATTTACCTGTAATCCGAAAGAAATTTAAAAACTGTTGAATTGTAAAACAGATTAAAAAGAATTGCATTTTGTGGCGTTTTGTTGCCCTAAGTCTGTATCTACATATAAATACTAAGGTGGCTTGTTGGTATCTCCTTGGTCTTTAGTTAGCTATACTACTTAGTTTCAGAATACAAATCAACAGTGCTAAATATGCACAGACTCTGAAATAGCAATGTGATCTGGACATTTTAGTTTCTTAACCTGCACTTACACTCACCGGCCACTTTATTAGGTACACCATGCTAGTAACGGGTTGGACCCCCTTTTGCCTTCAGAACTGCCTCAATTCATCGTGCATAGATTCAACAAGGTGTTGCAACGAAGCTCATTTGGTCCAAGTGGGCCCAAAGAGTGGCCCAAGAAAATAATCCCCACACCATGACACCACCACCACCAGCCTGACCGTTGATACAAGGCAGGATGGAATCCATGCTTTCATGTTGTTTACGCCAAATTCTGACCCTACCATCCGAATGTCGCAGCAGAAATCGAGACTCATCGACCAGGCAACGATTTTCGCATCTTCTACTGTCCAATTTCGATGAGCTGGGCAAATTGGGCCTCAGTTTTCCTGTTCTTAGCTGAAAGGAGTGGCACCCGGTGGTCCTTCTGCTGCAGTAAGCCCATCTGCCTCAAAAGTTCGCCGTACTGTGCGTTTTCAGATATGCTCTTTCTGCCAACCTGGTTGTAACGGGTGGCTATATATGAGTCACTGTGCCCTTTCTACAGCTCAAACCAGTCCTGCCCTTCTCCTTTGACCACTGGCATCAACAATGCATTTCCGCCCACAGGACTGCCGCTCACTGATGTTATTTCTTTTTCGGACCATTCTCTGTAACCCTAGAGATGGTTGTGCTTGAAAAACCCAGGAGATCAGCAGTATTCGAAAATACTCAGACCAGCCCTTTGGCACCAACAACCATGCCACGTTCAAAGGCACCAAAACTACCTTTTCCCATACTGATGCTCGGTTGAACTGCCAGGAGATTGATTGACCATGTCAACCATGCCAAAATGCACTGAGTTGCCGCATGTGATGTGCTGGATTAGAAATTAAGTGTTACGAGCAGCTGGACAGTTTACCTAATAAAGTGGCCGGTGAGTGTATATTCAGTACAAACATTTTTTTCTTATTTTTTTTCACTTTAAGTACTGTAGTGTGCAAAGCAAATTGTGTTTTAAGAAAATTAAAAAATTGTTGACATGTAAAATAAATTAAAAAGATGAAATTTGAGTTATTTTCTCTTTTTTAAATACAACAAATGTATCCATGGTGGTTATTTGTAAAATAACACACTGCTTTCTAATAAAACAATTAGTATTACAAAAGGTGTTCAGTTTTAAAAACATTGAGAACATATCTAAAACTTATAGTTTAAAGCAGTTGTCTCACCATGCTGTTTTACAGAGCCACAAGCAGCTTCAGATTTATACTTCTTGTTTAGGCTATGGGTCGTTCTATAGCAGTGATTGTAAACTGTAGTGCACAAGGTTACATAGCTCTAAAGGGTTAAAGTTTGTAAGTAAGTAATGTAAACAAGCTCCCAACAAACACAGCAGGGAGTGACCAGCCCAACCAATGCTGGAGCTTGTAAGAGCAGAGAAAAGTGACCGGTAACTAGGGATGCTCGTGTGCAGAAGCAGGAGATATGATCTGCTCCCAACTCTGAAGAGAAACAAAAAAGAAAAGCAATGTATTTGGTAATAATTAGAGATGGGCGAATTGATTCTAACGTAAAGTGAATTCGTTTAGAAATTTCAGAAAACTTCGTTCGAACAAGTCGAACTTTGGGGTACTCGGGTGAACGAAGTGTGCTTTCATGATAAAATGGCTGTCGAGCACATGGCTTTACAAGGCCAAAGCACTCGGGAGGAAAGAAGGGCATAGACCTCTACATTGCAGAGATGAATCCATCAGAGACCGGTCGGGATTCTGCTGACGTCACGCACATATAATACCGCGACGGCCGGCTGGGAGCTCATACCGCTCTCACTGTTCTGATAGGTAGAGGTGCTTGATGCGGGTGATAGCGCTTTCTGAAGAACTGATTTTTAACACAGCGATTTTGTGGGTGTCTCATCTTGTCGTCAGAGACTGTTCTCATGATTGTTCAATTTCTGATTTTTGGGGTATTGGATCTGAAATCCAGGTGTGCGTCCACTGCAGCTGCATATCATTCAATATCCAAGTGGGATCTAAGCCAGTTCCTGTTTGTTTTCAGTTAAAGAAACAGCGTTTTTACAAACAAATACCACACATTTGTGCTGCTCAATTCTATTGCGCAATTTACATCCAGGGGTTAATTGAAGCGTTGTTTTGCAGGTGTGCTGACCCCAGAAACTGTCCCTTTTACAACCCAAAATATATAAATTTTTCTGTAGCCTAATTCACAAGTCAAAGGTTAATTACAACTGTAACTCTTGTTGTATGGCGTAGTGTAAACAACGCAATGTAAACCCCGCTACAAAAGCTACTAGTTTGCGCGGCTCAATAACTTTAGGCGCAATTTACATCCAGGGTTTAATTAATGCGTGTTTTGCAGGTGAGCTGACCCCAAGAAACTGTCTTTTAACAACGCCAAAATATATAAATTTTTCCTGTAGCCTAATTCACAAGCAAAGGTTAATTACAACTGTATCTCTTGTTGTGTGGCGTAGAAAACACGCAAATGTAACACGCAACAAGCTACTAGTTTGTGGGGCTCAATTCTTTGTTCAATTTACATCCATAGGTTAATAAAGCGTTGTTTGCTGGTGTGGCTGATACAAAAATAAACCGTCTTTTCAACGCCAAATCTATATACAATTTTTCCTTAGACCTAATTCACAAGCAAAGTTTAATACAACTGTATCTCTTGTTGATGTTGGAGTAGAAAACACGCAATTGTAACACGCACAAAGCTACTAGTTAGTGCGCTCACTTCTTTGCGCAAATTTACATCAGGGGTTAATTAAGCGTTGTTTTGCTGGTGTGCGTGACAAAAATAAACCCGTCTTTTTCAACGCCAAATTATAAAAATTTTTCCTTAGCCCTAATATCACAAGCAAAAGGTTAATTACAACTGTATCCTCTTGTTGTGTGGAGTTAGAAAACACGCAATTGTAACACGCTACAAACAACTAGTTTGTGCGGCTCAATTCTTTGGCGCAATTTACATCCCAGGGGTTAATTAAGCGTTGTTTTGCTGGTGTGCTAGACAAAAAAAAACCGTCTTTTCAACGCAAAAATATATAAATTTTTTCCTTACCTAATTCACAAGCAAAGGTTAAATACAACTGTATCCTCTAGTTGTGGTGGCCGTAGAAACCACGCAATTGTAACACGCAAACAAAGCAACTATATTGTTGGGTCTCAATTCTATTGCGCAATTTACATCCAGGGGTTAATATAAAGCGTTGATTTGCTGGTTGCTGACAAAAATAAACCGTCTTTTTCAACGCAAAAATATATAAATTTTTCTTAGCTAATTCACAAGCACAGGTAATAACAACTGTATCTCTTGTTGTGTGGCTTAGAAAACACGCAATTGTAACACGCTACAAAGCTGAACTAGATTTGTGGGGCTCAATCCTATTGCGCAATTTACACCAGTGGTTAAATAAGCGTTGTTTTGCTGTGGGCTGACAAAAATAAACCGACTTTTTTCAACGCAAAAATATATAAATTTTCCTTAGCCTAATTACAAGCGAAAGGTTAAATTAACAACTGTATCTCTATGTTGGTGTGGCGTAGAAAACACGCAATTGTAACACGCTACAAAGCTACTAGTTTGTGAGTCTCAAATCTATTGCGCAAATTTACTTCCAGGGGTTAATTAAGCGTTTGTTTTGCTGGTGTGCTGACAAAAATAAACCTCTTTTTCAAAGCCAAATATATAATAAATTGTTTCCTTAGCCTAATTCACAAACAAAGGTTAATTACAACAGTACCTCATGTTGTGGTGGCGTAGAAAAACACGCAATTGAAACACGCTAAAAGCTACTAGTTTTAGTGGGGCTCAATATCTTTGGTGGCAATTTACATGCCGAGTTTAATTAAGCGTTGTTTTGCTGGTGTGGCTGACAAAATAAACCGTCTTTTTCAACGCCAAATATATATATTTTTTTTGGTATCCTAATACACAAGCAAAGTTAATTACAATATTATCTCTTGTTGTGTGGCGAAGAAAATACACCATAGAAACACGCTACAACGCTACTAGTTTGTGGTGGATCAATTCTATTTCGCAATTTACATCCAGGGGTAATTAGAGGCGTTGTTTTTGCTGCTGTGCTGACAAAAATAAAACCGTCTTTTCCACACCGAAAGAATACATTTTTCTTGTAGCATAAATTCCTCAAGCGAAGGTAATAAAGCCAGTTTTGTGCTTTTACATTTAGTAAAACACACAGTGTCTAGTAACGACACATACAAGTAAATTTTTCCTGGCCATTTGTGGAGCGCAATTTATATCCAAGGGTTACCCTAAGCTTTGTTACTGGGTTCATTGGAGTCAAAAACAGGGTGTATATTTACAAATACAGATAGCTTCATCAAACAGGTCTGTACATTATTAGAACAAACAGTATGTCAGACAGAGAGGTGGCAGGCTCTGCAACTGCGAGTGGCAGTGCAAAACATTTTCTGAAACGGGCCGCAGTCGCGCACAGCAGGGACTTCGCAGCCATGGGTCACTCGTGAAGGCCACAACTGCCGCTGTCATCTAGCGGCCGTGTGTTTACAGCAACCAAGGTTCTTGATTGGTTTACTAGGTCATCCCATCCTCCCAGATGACATCTGACAACCCCAGCCAAGAGGTCGGTGGGAACCTCAGACACAACACTTAGTTTGGCATGGCCCGGGAGCGGGTTCAGCGGCCTCACCTGTCCTCAGCCGCCTTGTCCCATCCAGTTCCTCAGCCAGGGACTTACTATGTGGTCTGGGCTCAGCGCCACTATATACGCGATGATGAACAATTTGAGTAGGCAGTCAGCAGCTAATTGGCACGAAGAAATGGGGCCAATATACCCACCTCTTCTTGCAGTAGGCGGCAAAGTATAGATGAGGAGAGTGGCATGGGAGGTCATGTGGGTGAGAGGTCACCTCGGCTTACAAGACCGGTGATGAGGACAGTAGTGACGATGATACACAAAATAGATGATGATGTAGCCGACCGCACTTGTAGCCGGGTGAAGCAAGGCTCATCATCGACAGGAGAAGAGTGCGTCAGCTTGCTCTCAGTCGCGGCGCAGCCAGCAAGTGGGTTTGTGTGCCGTAGTCAGCAGGGTAGCAGCAGTGTGAGGCGGGAGCCAAGGCGGCCACGGGGTAGAAAACCCCTTCGCAGGTCCAAGACAGTAGCGGCACAGGGCTCAGCAGGCAGCGGCGGCAGTATCCAATCAGGCGGAGCGTTGGCGGTAAAAAATCAGTCTACTCCGGCTGTGGCAGTTCTTTGCTAAGACACCCGGAGGAGCGAATGGTATATGTAAATCGTGGGCAGAAAGTAAGCGTGGCCAGGGAGCTACACGTTGGCACAACGGCCCAGCGTCAAACACAAGGCAGCGTCACCATCCGGTAGGCCTGGGAGAAACGTGGCTCAGAGTGGTGGTCCAACCTGCCCGCTGCAGCAGCAGCAGCGGCCGTGGCACGCATGCCATTCAGCCCTCAAGGCTCCCCCACCTCTGCGGAAGGCAGCTGTTCTCTTTGACATCCTCCCCTGTCCAGATGCTCCTGCTCCTCGCTACTCATGCGCCAGCAGTCGTTTCAGAGAGGGCGATAGTAAAGAGACAACAGTATGCTTCCAACCCTCCTAAGTGCAGCAGCTACCGTGCACCGTCCAAGTTGTGGTACTGCATCCCTCCCTTTCACAAATGGTGGACTCTGTCACCATTCAGAGAACTAATGGCTTTGCCGAGCCGAATGGAGATGTTCCAAGCCGTAAATTTCTTTCCAAAAAGGCAGTACCAGCACTTCATAAATATTAGAACAGAAATGGGTCAGTCCTTGAGCTTATCGGTTTTTGTTCTCAAAGGTACACGGCAGCGCGGACGTCTGGAGCTGTAAACTAACGGTCAGGGCCAGTACATGTCCTATTACGTCCCACTGGGTGAATGAGCTTCACTGCCGCAGGCACACCAACAACTTGACAGGAGACGCCTGCTTTCCTCCACCACGTTTGTCAAACTGCTGCTCCTGCGCGCAATGTTCCGCCTCCTCCTCCTCCCACCACCACCACCATCTCAGCCTCCACAAGTACTGCTCCATCATACCACATGTTGTAGGCAACAGCGTGTCAAGCAGTTCTACACCTAGCTTGCCTCAAGCGAACGAAGTCACAACAGGGGAGGAACTGCTCGCTCATGCAGCAAGAAATCGATGTGTGGCTTCTCCGCGCCCAACGCAAATCGGAACCATGGGACGGACCAATGGGAGGAACATGGAGTTCAGCGCTGCACCGAGGAGGGTGGTCCATGCGCCCTGCAGGCGCACGTGTTCATCTGGTTTGTTAAAAAGGTTCCTGAAGTCTTCCACCGATCTTCAGAACATTCTGAAAATGGCCAGAAACTGTGCATGCACTTTATCCATTCGTACAAAGCCAGGAACACCCTCCTCGAGTTGCCAGCGCAGAACGCCTCCCCCAACACGCTCTGATATGCGATGTTTCCACCCGCTGGAATTCCATCCTGCACATGTTGGACCGACTTAATAACATGAAAAGGCCATTAATGATTTTTTGATGATCCAGGCTGACAGAATACCCCCTGAGGTAACTTTATGTCAGCCAGTGACGCCCCCCCCCCCCCCCCCCCACGCAGAAAACACCGGGCAGCTCATGCGTGACACCTGCCAGTTTGTTTGAGGCCAACAGGGAGCCACGTTATTTGTCAGTCGCCAGGACTAGCGGGATGAATTAACGTCAATTCCCACTGCTTCATGTCCAGGAACAGATGCTGGAAAATCTGTCTGGGCAGAGGACTGGGAGATGTGGCGACTACATCTCGTGGCCACATGAGTCCCGGTGGGGACTGAAATGGAGGAGAGGAGGAGGAGGAGGACATTGGAGCAGAAGCATTGTCTGGTGAAATGAGAGATTTCTACCCAGGTGACAAGAGAGGAGGAGCAGGAGCAGCTGGAGAGGTGGATGGAGATGAGGAAGACGAGGCAGATGACTCCCATAGACTCGTGCAGAAACAGTGTGGAAATGGAGGCAGGGAGCCCCAACGGAGTCACTTTGAGCAGATGTCCCCGGCAGCATGCCTTATTTGCCTGCTAGTGACAGCCGAATAAGTCAGCATCCGGCAGAGGGATGACTTCTGGCTCTCCACCCTATTGGACCCTCGCTACCTCCAAAATGGGAGCCTTTTTCCCAGCTATTGAGAGGGAAGACAACTCAAATACTATAGGGAAATCCTCCTTAATCATTTAGGCCGCTGCCTAAGTGCGTCAATTGTCCCTCCTCTGACAGGTCTGACCGGGGGTACCTCAGCCGCTCACGTACTACTTCCGTCGGCGCTGGGGGAAGGTGGGGGGTAGGAGCTCCGTACCAGCTCCAACAGGCAGTAAGCCTAAGTCTGGAGTCACTAATGAGCAGCTTCCTTCACCCACCCCCACCCCCTAGTGAGGAGGGCATATCACCAGCAGCAGCAGGCAGCAGGACCTGGAGCATTCCCAAACCAACATGTTGTGGCCTACTGGACAGCACTCTGCCACCCAGTTAAAGAACCCTGGACTACTGTGGCAGCCAAATGGATTGTGGGCCGCAACATGCCGAGATTGCAGTGAGAAATCTGGTCCTGCCCGGCCAGTAGTGTGGCATCAGAGCAGGTGTTTCAGTTTCGGCGGGGGCCATCGTTACCCCAAGGGAGAACCCGCTTGTCCACGGGACACTTTGAACGACTGACAACTTTGTCAAGATGAATCAGGCGTGGATCGGCCAGGATTTCCCACACCAATGCCTAGGCGTCAGTCTGGGTTCAAACTACCTGCACTCACCACTATTATCCTGATTCCGCCACCCGCCTGATGCCACACATCTGCTGATAAGTTTCTCCATCTGCCTACCACCGTCATTACAGGGACTGTATTGCCACCCACCTCTACACCTGTCATTTGCCACTCTATGTGCTAATGCTGCTGCTGCTGTTGCTGTTGCCGTGACATCCACACTGTGTCAATGTGCCACTCTGCGGCCTGGTACTGTTTGCCCACCTCCAAATGTCCAATTGTGTGCCACTCTCTGACCCAGGCTTGTTGCTCCTGTCATCACCTCCACTCTCTGTCATTTGTGCCTGCCCTGACCTCATGCTCTGCCGCCGTGACCTCCGCTCCTCATCATTGTGCCGCTCTGTGGCCTAATACTATTTTGCCACCTGAGAATGTCAATTTGTGCCCACTCTCTGACCTCATGCTGCTGCTGTGACTCCTGTCGATCCCTCCACACTGTGTCATTGTGCCACTGTCTGACCTCATTCTGCTGCCGTGGCTGCTGCCGTGCCCTCCACACTGTGGCCTATTACTGTTTTGCCACCTCCAATTTTTCCATTGGCCACTGTCAGACCTCATGCTGCACGCTGTGGCTGCTGCCGTGCCCTCCACACTGTGCCATTGTGCCACTGTCCTGACCTTATTCTGCTGCGTTTCTCCTGCCGTGCCCTCCACACTGTGTCATTGACCACTCTTTGCCAACTCCTTTTTTGCCAGCTCAGAATTTTGTTCATTGTGCACTGCCTGACCTCATACTGCTGCCGGCTTGACCTCCACTTTGTGGATTGTGCCACTCTGTGCCCTAATACAGTTATCCACCTCCATAATGTCATTGTGCCACAGTCTGTCCCTCATACTGCTGCTGGCCGTGACCTCCACACGTAACTTTGTGGCCACTCTGTGGCCTAATACTGTTTTGCGCCTCCATAAAGTCATTGTGCCACTGCCTGACCTCTACTCTGCCGCTTTGACCTCCACCTGTGTGATTGTGCCACTCTGTGCCCTAATACTGTTTATTCCACCTCCTAATGTCATTGTGCCACTAGTCGCCTCATACTGCTGCCTCCGTGACCTCCCACACTGTATCATTGTTGCCACTCTGTGGCCTTAATACTGTATTGCCGCTCCATAATGTCATTGTGCCACAGCCTGACCTCAAACTGCAGCCACCGTGACCACCACACTGTGTGATTGTGCCACTCTGTGGCCTAATACTGTCTTGCCGCCTCCATAAAGTAATTGAGCAACTGTCTGACCTCATACGCGCCGCCGGACCTCCACACGTGTGATTGGCCACTCTGTGGCCTAAAACTGTTTTGCCGCCTCCAAAAAGTCTTGTGCCACCCCTGACCTCATGCGCTGCTGCCGGACCCCCAACTGTGTGATTGTGCCACCTTGGCCAATACGTTTTTGCCCCCTCCAGAATGCATTGTGCCACTGCCTGACGTCATGCTGCTGGTCCCCATCGTAAACCTCCACACCGTCACTAATTTTTGCCACCTTTGAGCTCTCAGCTTTTTTTTTTTCCACCTTTCGCTAGCATACTTTATCAGCTACATTCCCCTTGAGTTTTTTGGTCAGTTTTGCCCTCTTAATCCCCAGGGAATTTTAATAGGAAGCGTTTCTAAAGCGGGGGCAGTCATGTGCTGTCATACAAAAACAAAACATTGTAAAAAACCCAAAACCCAAAGCTCCTCTGAAAATTTTTAAGCATGGCACAACGTTCTACACCCCCCTGCGGCTCGGGGCAGCCTGGAAAAGCGTTTTTAACGGATTCGTCCAAAGTAATTGGGACCGAAACAATTTTGTCGGAAAATTCGGCGAAGTACCGAAACCCAATTTTTAGAATTTTTGGGCCATTTTAGTAAAATATTTTTACCTTTGCCTAAATGTTTAAAGCTTATCAATGAAACGGGAATACCTCTTTCAATTACGTACAAGGGGTAATTCCAAGGCTAAATAAATTTTTCATTTACCATTGATACCTAATTACCAACAATCAATGTCTAATCAATTATTTTGGTGGAGGAAAATCATTCTATTTCTCAAAATGGGTACATTTTGGTAGATCAGTCACTGGAAACAAGATTCACTGGATCATGTTATTGCAAATATGTGGCAAACAAACTGTCAAAAACCTGTAAAAAACATTCTAAAATGATAGGAGGATCAGGGAAACCCGTTTTAACCCAAAAGTTCTAATATTAATCTTATTTTAAGATTGTAGAAGAATGTTATGACTTTCATGCTTTTTGTGTTTTTTTAACTTACTCCATTAAAAATTCTGCAATTAGATATTACATAAAAGTTTAAAGCATTTTAAACCATGCTTTTTTTGTTATGCTCTTCTCTTGTTTTAAAGCAATTTTTAGCGGCCCTGTTTGTTTGTTTCACCATATTTTTTCTTGTGGAAACAAATCCATTTCATTTTACCTCAAGATAATTTTTTGCTAACATTTTCCTGAAGCAAGCCACAGGATCCTCTAGACATGTTTTTAGCATCTTTCCCATAGGTATTTCTAGATGACTTGAAAAAAAGGGAAAAGAAGTGTATTTAACGATAACACCACCAAAAACAAAATGTGTATAAAAATGCTAAAAATAACATATTGTTTTTTTGTATTAAAAGCAAGTGTATGTGAAGAAGGCCTGAAGAGAATTTTACATTTTCTACAGAGCATGAGTTATATGTACAATATATGTTTGTTATTTTGCATGCTGCTTATTTCATAAAGCCAAAGACATTTCCATTCCGCCTCTAATTAACGTATGGGAAAACAAGATGTACAGTAGACTTTAGTAGTAAGTACGTGTAAACCAAATGTGACAGTCTTTGATTTTAAAATAATTTGTGCCTGTAAGCAGTAACTAACACTAAGCAAAGCAAAGCAAACATTGAACCTTAACCCTTGATATTTAAATTGTTGGCAATCAGATAATATTACTCTTAATGGTATTTCATGCTACATCAAATTATACAGTTCATTATGGAACAGCACGTTCTAATAGTTACAAATTATATTTAAAAGCACAATAAAATGCCTGGGGCTGTAATAACAGATCATAGGGATTGTTTATCATGGTTTATGCAGCCCTGTTGCCCTGTAATAAATTAAAACTAGTATGTAAGCATCTTAATGCAATCTATGTCAGTGCTCTATAAATACAGGTTTTATCATCAAATATCTGGCTGTCGAGCTATACACTAAAGTAAGCATATGCTACCCCTCCTTACAATACAATCATCCACACAGTTCTTTTATTATTAAGTTAGAATCATATTCAATACTTCACAATGTTTTTAATGTTAATTTGCTTTTATTTTTTATACATCTTATAAAGTCCCTGCAGTTTATTCTATGCACGCTAAAAAATGCGGCTTATAAAGACATTATGCAAAATCTGTAAAATTAAGTTCATTTTCATTACATGCAATTTCTGGGAAATTGCAGCTCATTATGGCTTCTTGATGGTTCTAGTTATATTTGTATGTAAATTAAGTCCTAATGGCCGTACTTTGGAAGAAAGAAGGGTAGACTTAATTTGCATATTTTCAAATTATTGCAGCAAATATACTGCAATGTGAAATAATTTGACCGTATATTACTTGGTGGCAGTCATTGATTCACAGGTAGGCATAGTCTGGGTGGTAGAGATATGCTCATAAAGAAGTACCTTCTAAGGCTTCCTTCACATACAATTTTTTTCTTCCTGTCTTGCCATTTTTTCTAAAAATACCATAAAAAAACCCCATAGAAGAATACCTATATTTGTAACATATTTTTAATTAAGATTTTTCCGAAATATATTTTTACAATATCAAAACAAAAAGCCAGCATAGTAATCCTTTTATATTGAAGAAAATGTACATTGTATCAAACGCATACCATGGAAGCTGAGTTTATATATATATAACATACATAGACTTTGCAATCTGCAAATAGATCTCTGTAGTACATAAGGCAATGCTGACTTTCAGAGAAATTAGAACATGAGAACAGAATAAACTGCTAAGCTTTAACAGAACTAGATTGACTATATCAGTACAAAGAATAATACAAACATGTGCATCAAATGTAGGCAATTAATGTGTCTTAGCAGAACTTTAATGTAGAGTTTAATTGTTTCCAATGGCATTTCTAATTTTTTTTTAAATTTTTTGGAAGGAGTTAAATCGGCCTGCCACTTGTTCATCCATGACAAAATTATAAAGAATAGCAATTTGGATTTCTGGGAGGGGAGACCGGAGAGGGCTTTTCCAGTGTCTAGCTAAATGTGACCTAGCTACAGTGAATGTATGGGTTATCAAATATGCATCTGGTAAAAGAAGTTCCTCAAACTCAATGGATAAGGCAATTGCTGGGAACCAACCCATAACATAACAAATTCAGATTGACAAGTGGAAAAAGAAGTTTTAAGGTCTCTCTCCCAGTTTATTATAAATAATAGGTTTTGCAGAGGTGGGTCGGGCAAAAGAGCATTATAGCACATTATGAGCCTCTTCTGTGTTTTGACCGGGTTGTTGAAAATAGCTTGAAGGAGGTGTTTCCACCTAAATGTCCAATGATAGGAAATGTCAAATTCGGAGCAATTTGTAGAAATGTTTATCAGAGATATCAAAAGTCTCCTGGATCCAATTAAAGGGTTGAAGGGAGGATGAGGAACTGATATCTTTGGCAGTACATATACCCTTATGTATTCAATTTTGCAGATCGAGATTTGAGGGAATGCTTTGAATGCAGGCGAGAGTGTTGTTTTGTGGGTGCAAGGAAAAATAGTTTTTCCCTACCAATTTTTGGCATATGATTAGCCCAGTATAAATTGTAGGGGATATGTCTTGGAGTTTTTGAAGAGGTAAAAATATGGAGTTGTTATATTTAGAATTCGGATGGACCTGCCACCAAGAAAGTACATCTATATAAATATAACTGCCGAAAATGAGTGTGCTAGGGAGTTGTGTGTGTGTGTGTGTGTGTGGAGGGGTGGGGGTGGGGTGGGGGGGTTAGCCATTAGGGATTTTGGTAGGCCAGACTGAGAAGATGTATTCTCAGAGCCCTCTTAAAGCTATGAGAGTTCTGAGTGTGCCTGATCGCCCGTGGTTGCATGTTCCAGACAACTGGTGCTGCACGTGTGAAGTCTTGGAGACGTGCATGGGAGGTTTGGATGATTAGAATCAATTATTTGGAAGCATTTACTTTGTGGTAGGAAAGGGAGCTCAATTATTTCAAAAGAAATAATAGGGCTTTAATTGACTCTTCAGGAGCCGATAGGGTTAAAATAATATAATTGACAAATAGCTGTGTTCTCTATCTCCTTTCGTAATACCCTTAATTTCCTGGTTTTAAAAAATGCGTTGTGCTAGAGGTCCTATGTAGATATTAAAAATTAAAAGAGGTAAGAGGCAACCTTGACATGTACCATTGGAGATTGTGAAGGCTTTTGACAGAATTCCAGAGGTATAAACTTGGACAGAAAGGAAGGAGTAGGGTGCTAGAATTGAATGGAGAATATTTTAAAACTGAATTTCTTCAGTGCTACAGTCATATACACCCGAGTGGACTTGATCAAATGCCTTCTCTGTGTTCAGAATGAGGAGCAGAGAAGGCAGACAAGATCACTTAACCACTGATATAATATTTAAGAAGTGAAGAGCAGTGTCTGAGATCTGGCATCCTTTTGTGAACCTCACTTGGTAAAAATATATCACAAAGGAAAGGACGGTGGCCAACCTTTGAGCAATAATGGAAGCATATAGTTTTAGATCTGTATTAAGGAGAGAAATTGGTCTAAAGTTAGGAGGTATATTGGCCGGTTTTCCAGGTTTGTGTAAAGTAACGACTATAATTTATCTGTTATCATTTATCTTGGAATGGATGAGCCCTGGAAGATGTAATTATTTAATGCTATCATAAAAGGGGAAAGGATAGGGCAATACTTCGTATAATAATTGTTAGTCAGACCATCACGGCAGGTGATTTATTGGGTTTTAAGTTTTTAACAGTGATTTCAGCAGTTTTCTATTGTGTCATTAATTGGTTGAGGAGTGCTGTTATTAAGCAGTTGATAGTAGTCCGCACATGTGTCTGCAATAGCTTGAGGATCCTGTACACCATCCCCGTTCATGTGATACAGAAAAGAGGCTTTAGATTTGGTGGATCAGACTTAAAGTTTATTGGTCAATATGGCACAAGTTTTATTATCTTTCCAGTAGTATGAGAGTTTAAGCTTTCTCAGAGCTAGATCAAATTTATAAGAGTTGATGTCATGCAGTTTACATTGTATTTTTGAGATCTCTTCAGCTCTTTCGTTAGTATAAGAGGTTTTATTCAAAGCATGCAGATTTGTCAGTTTTTGTTGCAACTAACAAATCTCAGAATTATATGTTTTCTTGTCGTAACAGGGTTTGTAAAACAATGGCTTCTCATATATGCCTTATGAGAACACTATAATATTGATGAGGAGACCTCTTTGTTGTCATTCAGTTGAAAGAATTCTTTAAGTGTGAATTCAGCTTTGGTAGCATATTTAGAAGCATGAAGAATTAAGTTGTTGAAGAGATTTTCTCACTATAAAGATCAGCTTTCAAGACATAGGGAACAGTAAATGAAGACATTTTCCAAATATATTGCTTTGTTTATTTTTCACTGTTAAGGAGATAAAAGTGATTTTCTCAGCTCTGAGTGCACCCAGGTTTCTCTAGGTTATTGAACTGCTTCACTCTGCTCTCCCCTGCTGTTTGTCTTATCTGATAGCAGGGACGACGTCATCACAGGTCAGCACACAGATCTGCTGGCAGCTTGAGTGTTATCTGATCTAACAAACAAAATAGACTAATTTATTTTATTTGCTTTAGCTCTGAAATGTCTCTGGACTTTAGATAAACATCTCCTGCTCTCATGTCAGAGTAATTAGCGGACTTTTGAATAATAAGCTGATGTGCTAATCACTGCCATAGAAATACCCATACCCTGAACAGGAAGAGACAGGATGGATAAATGTAAGCTGCTTTTGGCTCTGTGAAAAAACCTCTGTAAGTCGTCAGATGAATTTAGGTGAAGTATTGAAATGTCCTTCTATGCAGACATGAATAGGAGCGTGATCCAACCAGGATGTGGTTCCAGGGCTGCAGGAGATGATTCTATCTGTAAGTGATTTATCAGTCAAAATATAATCGATGTGAGTGTATGTCTTTTGGGGATGTGAGAAAAAGGAAAAAATCCTTTTAGACTGATTCTGCATGCACCATACATCACAAAGATCATTGTCATTAACTAAGTGGTAATCTGACTAAAAGTGGGAGCATATATTAAAAACAAAGTATACAGTAAATTATTTACTTTACAGGAAACAATAATATACTGAACCTTAGGTCAGATTTTCCATAGAAAAGGCTAGAGATTATTTAAAGGCTATGGCCATACCACCATTTTTTTTTCTGGAGCCAGTGCCTCAAAAGCATGAGCATGTTAACTAAAGGTGTCTCGATGGAGAAGATCAATTTCCTGGATGCATAAAACATCTGCTCATCTTGGCTTCTCTCCACAAGGATGATCTATTGTAGGGAGTTTTAAAGTCATTGGCTTTGATTGATGTAATATGAAAGACCATCTTATTTGTTGATCAAACTTAGTACAGCTGGCAATTTTAGAAAAAAAGGATTTTATTAAACAAAATACCTCTAAAGGGCACATGAGTACTGCTTGTAGGACACTTCAAATTATTGGGTTTAAAAGGAGAGGAGGTAAAACAAGTAACAACAAATAACATGAATTTATGAACAATCAGTTTGCCCAATAAAGAGTCTAAGACTCCTGAAACAACCAATATTGTTGTACAAAGCCTCACAGTGGACAGAGTAGTTTGTCTGGTGATGTAGGATATACATAGGGTACATATACATTACCAACAGTGAATAATTATAGTAAATGAAAACCAAACAGAATTGTAAGCGGAAGACATAGCATGGTTATTTTCCTATCCAGGTGTTGTCTTCAAAAATAATTTTGGTGTTAGCTTCCCTTTAGTGTATTTTGGCCTTGGAAGGGTCTTCTGATGATACCTGGCTCCACAGAGCTGGAGCGGGGAATGTTGGTAAAATGGGACAGTCCTAAATGGTTGCTCAGTTTTGGATTTGCAAACAGTGAGCATCAGTTTATTTAAAATAACCATTTGTGGTTGAAAAGTAGTGATTTATGGGAATAAAAGAAAGAGTTCTGTCTTTGTTTATATGGAATGGGACCTATATCTATCAGATATTTATGGCATATTCTATTGATATGCCATACATTTCTGAAGTGGGAAACCCCTTTAAAGTATTAGAGCCAAACAGTACTGCACTGAAGTCACATAAGTGTCTGTCTGTCAGGGACTATGTAATGGCTGCCTGTCAAAACTGTGTAATCTCTGATCAACCATTTGCAACTTGCAAGCCAGACTCGGTGGTCTTTTGGTGACTGGTTACCTATTAATTAGTCTAAAAAAAATGGGAATCTAGCAAGAGAACAAAAAGTGACTTTTAATGATTATTTTTACTATTTTGTCATAGGTAAACTTAAACTCTATCAGTTCTCAATCTATAAAACACTAAAACTTAACTTGTATTATGTATTATGTATTATGTATAACACTTAACCTCAATACACACTATGTAAAAACCTGATTTCTAACCTCTCAGTTTGTCCCTTTCTAATTGTGAAGGAATAACTCCTTTTCTATTATCAAGTCTGGTGGAACACCACCTATTAGCAGGGAAACCCTATATATACAGTGATTTGCTTACTTCAAAAAGGAATCCAAAACATCTTACTTGGGCAATCATCCCTAATCTGATGGACATGAAACATATAAGGTTTCCTTGTGAGACCCTCTGCAGTGGGTAACACAGTAAAAAGAGGTAAGAAATCACAAAATAAAATGTAATTCCTGACCTCCCCAACATGTTTCACCAGCTAACTGGCTTCATCAGGGGATAGAGGTCCGGTCCCATGTGGTCTAGCTCATTTCCTTTTATATGAACTTAGGTACACACCCTATTCAGGTGCTCACCAATTGGCCACCAGAGATTCAACAATACCCATTCCCCCTTTTTCTCTTCTACTACTGCTGCTGCTGCGTTCTTATAAACAACATTCCTCAAGCAAATTCACCATCTCCATAGCAGGCTTCCACCCTATCTTACCATACCACCCACGCCCGCGTACTGTACCAATGGACATTTCTGCCCTAACTGTGACGAACTTCTGTCCAACTTCTATCACATTACTGCGTCTGCGAGGCTCACCTAGAACGAACTAAGCGGAATAGGTATTACATTTTACAGCACACTGCTGACTTTTTCCCTTCACATAAACCTTTTCCCCTCTATGTCTAATATGCATATTCATTGGGAATATGTACTCCATTATATGGTGCACTGCAATCTTTATCCCTTCCCATAAACCTCTTCCCCTCTGTATCTAATTTTTTTTTTATTGAATAAAAGTTTATTGACAACCAAATCGTCTAATACATACACACACCTAGCCACGAGACACAGCTCGGGAACAAATTACATTCATACATTTATGCATACATTCAATATTCCTAACGACTAGGGATTTATGTAAATTACATGCTAATATATACTAGTACCAGCATGCAATTTTACACTTATCATCCATACACATTTCTACTGTAATGATAAATACTTAAACTAGCTTTAGACCTGTGTAAAGAAAAGTTTAGTGGGGAAGTGAGAGGCAGATATGCAGGTGGATGGGATAACACAAAGGCCTGAAGCTTTATTAAAATGATATGCACAGACAAATTGAAGGAAGAGGGTTATGGGAAAGGAAAAATATTCAGCAAATAAGCAACAAGCAAATAAGCATTAAATATCGCCGTCTCCCTTCTGATTATCTAGGCTGTATCTAATATGCATATTCATTTTAAAGCTTCGGGCCTTATGATATTCCCTCCCCCACTCCCGCAGTTTAACCACCCACTTTCCCCACAAAATATTATTTTTTACAGGTCTCAGCTAGTTACCTGAATCATTATGTTTAGTGATGAGCGATTAAGTCGACTATCGTCATCGGGTCGATAGTCGATATCGTCAATTATCAAGACGATTTCCGATAGTCAATAATAGATTATCGCCGATGACCATTAAAGTCTATGGGAGAGGAACAACACCTTCATTCTTACACCCAAACAGGGCTGGAGAAGCTGGAATTAACATCCACAACAGTAAACTAGATACGTGCTACATCTTAGGCAACACACTTATGTTATAAAAGTCACAGAAAAAAAGTCACAGACAATTCACTATCCCTGTCTTGTACCACAGCATGACCCTTAAACCTGTATGACCCACAGATTAAAAAGTGCCGGAAAAGGAGTCTTTCAACCACCATTTTAGTTTCACTGGACATTGACTATCCCTGTCCTGGGGGACAGCATGAGCCCCAAACCTGCATGACCCCCAGATTTAAAAACTGCCGGAAAAAGGAGTCTTTGAACCAAAATCTTAGTTTCACTTGTCATAGACTATTCCTGTCCTGGGCCAAAGCATGAGCCCCAAAGCTGCATGACCCCCAGATTAATAAAGTGCCGGAAAAAGGAGTCTTTGAGCCACCATTTTAGTTGAACTGGACATTGACTATACCTGTTCTGTACCACAGTATGACCATTAAACCTGTCTGTCCCACAGATTAAAAAGTGCAAGAAAAAGGAATCTTTTAACCACCATTTTAGTTGAACTGGACATAGACTATACCTGTCCTGTGCCGCAGTATAACCATTAAACCTGTCTGACCCACAGATTAAAAAGTGCAGAAAAAAGGAGTCTTTCAACCACCATTTTAGTTGAACTGGAGATTAACTATACCTGTCCTGGACCGCAGCATGACCCTTATAACTGCATGACCCCACATTAAAAAGTGCAAGAAAAAGGAGTCTTTCAACCACCATTTTAGTTTCACTGGACATAGACTATCCCTGTCCTGGGCCACAGCATGAGACCCAAACCTGCATGACCCCCAGGTTAAAAAGTGCCGGAAAAAGGAGTCTTTTCAACCAACCACCAATTTTATTGAACTTGGATAATTGACTATACCTGTCCTGGGAAACCTACATGGGTTCAAGTCTTCCTGTTCCTCCCTTTTACAATTCAGAGGAATATTTGTATTAGCTATTTTGTACATGCCAGTTTTTTAGTAGTTTAATTCTAGAAAACACATTTTTAAAATAGGATGGAATCTCACCACGTCTTTGTTTCTCTTTTTTTTAATTGTATTAAATTGGTTGTCTCACTAGAGGGATTGCTAGCTATGTTAAAGATCTTGCAAAAACAAGTCATTTTGCAATATGTGTCCATTAACAGTGTCCTACCTATTCCTGTTTCTGACAGCACCATCACCCTTGAGCCACTCTTGACAATTGTGAAGAACAAATGTCTGTTAGAAACCAAATTTTTTACAATAGGACCTGTAGTATAGCTGCATTTCACAGCAACATGCCCCCAAAATTCAAAACATGAACCTTGAGCCACTCTTGACAATTGTGAAGAACAAATGTCTGTTAAAATCCACATTTTTTTACAATAGGACCTGTAGTATAGCTGCATTTCACAGCCACATGCCCCCAAAAATTCAAAACATGACCCATGAGCCACTCTTGACAATTGTGAAGAACAAATGTCTGTTAAAAACCATATTTTTTTTATAATAGGACCTAGAGTATTGCTGCATTTCAAAGCAGCATGACCCAAAAAATTATAAAAATGACTTCTCAGCCACTTTTAAAAATTGTGAGGAAGAAATGCCACTTACAGTAGAAGCCACATTTCTATTCCAAAGGACCATGATTATAGCTATATCTCACAGCAACATGACTCCAAAAAATTATAAATATGACTTCTCAGCCACTGTTAAAAATTGTGAGGGAGAAATGCTACTTAGAAGCCACATTTCTGTTCCAAAGGGCCATGATTATAGCTGTATCTCACAGCAACATGACCCCAAAAAATTACAAATATGACTTCTCAGCCACTATTAAAAATTGTGAGGGAGAAATGCCACTTAGAAGCCACATTTCTGTTCCAAAGGACCATAATTATAGCTGTATCTCACAGCAACATGACCTCAAAACCATTGACAATGCGAATGTGAAGTAGACCGGCAACTAATCGGTGACCTCGGCAATTGGGGCCACAACATCATCAGAGATCCATGCCTGATTCATCTTGATGAAAGTCAAACGATCCACATTATCTGTGGAAAGCCGGATGCGTTTGTCTGTAATGGCTCCTCCAGCTGTGCTGAAGGTCCGCTCAGATATGACGCTGACTGCTGGGCAGGACAACACCTCTATGGTGTGGCCAGCGAGTTCAGGCCATTCATCCATTTTGGATACCCAGAAGTCGATTGGGTCCGGAACACATCCAAAAACATTGGTGTTGAGACGCAGATAGTCGTGCACCATGATCTTAAGCCGGTCTCTGTGTGTTGTATGTGTGCCCTGCATTACATGCGTTGGTGAGGTGGTAAATAAAGATTGCCAGAGGTCACCCATTAGGTTTCTGCCACATTGCCTGCTGCTGCTGCTGCCGCTACGGCTACTTGGCACTCTACTGCTGTCACGTCGCTGACGTTGTTCCACCGTGACATTTGAAGAACGTGAAGCAGACGCAACAGATATCTCCAGTTGATCAATCAGCAAGGTCTCCATTTCCTGCATTTTACTCTCTATTTGGGTGGGTGGAAGGAAAGTGCTGAGTTTTGTTTTGTACCGGGGATCCAGGAGGGTGGCCACCCAGTAACTGTTGTTCATTTTGATGGCCTTAATGCGAGGATCATGTTGGAGGAAATGGAGCATCCAAGCACTCATGTGAGAGATGGAGCCTTGATTTCCCAAGCCTCTGGGTCGAGGGGCACTAGCAAACTGATCTTCCTCATCTTCCTCCTCCGCCTCAAATTCGCGCCAACCTCTTTCCAAGGCAGGGACGTCGGTAACATCGGTGTCTAGAAATACCTGCTCCTCCTCCTCCTCTGTTGCCTCCGGCACAGCTTCAACACAGCCCTGACTTGCCTGAGATGATGCACCCTGAGAGCTGATGCGCCACCTTGCACTAGCTCTGGACCCCGAACCACTGCCTAATGAAGACCGATGAAATTGTGAAACTGTCGGGCCTTGTGGATTCGACGGAGAGAAAGGCTCCGTGTCCGCATCTGTGTCCGTCTCCTCCTCCGTCGCTGGCAGGACCTGATGTTTCAGAGTGTCCAACGATCGTTCCAGAACTAAGATCACCACAATGCTCATGCTGACAAGGGCATTGTCCGCACTGACCATTTTGGTGGCGTCTTCAAAACTGGCAAGGATGGTGCAGAGCTCTTTCACCTGCCTCCACTCTCGGTGGTTCAACACCCCGAGGTCCGTACCGCTGCTTGTCAGGCCATGTGTCACTTCGTACTGCGTAATGGCATTGCGCTGCTGCCACAATCACTGGAGCATGTGGAGGGTGGAATTCCAGCGTATTGCCACGTCAACAATGAGACAGTTGACGGGGAGGCCGAGCTGACACTGCAATGCAGCCAGGCGGGACGAAGCAGGGTGCGAACGGCGGAAGTGCGAACTCAGACCTCGAGCCTTCCTCAGCAGGCAGTCCAGACCCGGGTAGCTCTTTAGAAATTTCTGGATGACAAGGTTCATGACATGTGCCAGGCAAGGGATGTGCTCCAGCCTACCGATCTTAAGGGCGGCCAGCAGATTTCGCCCGTTATCGCACACCACCTTGCCTGCCACAAGGTTCTTGTCACCCAGCCAGCGCTCGGTATCGTTGCGGAGAGCCGTCCACAGCTTCTGACCTGTGTGTGGACGGTCTCCAAGACAGATTAATTTCAACACGCCCTGGTTTCTCTGGGCACGTGATGCCACCAGAGGACCTTGGGGGAAAGAACCCTACACCATCCCTGCAGTTTTGAAGAGAGTGTGCCGAGCCTGAGAGCCACCGTCACCACCAGAGACATCCACCCAGCTCACCCAGTGAGCTGTCACAGAGATATAGCGGCCTTGGCCGTGCTTACTAGTCCATGTGTCGGTGGTCAGATGGACTTTTCCAGACACAGATGCAGACAACACGCTTGAAATTTTAGATGACACGTGGCTGGCCAGGGCAGGGACGGCTTTTCTGGCAAAGAAATGCCTGCTCGGCATCTGGTATTGGGGGCAGGCAAGGGCCATGATGTGGCGGAACCCATCTGTGTCCACCAGACGGAAAGGCAACATTTCCAAGGCCAAAAGCCTGGCAATGCCGACATTCAGGCTTTTGGCTTTGGGATGGTTTGGGTTAAAGTGTTTCTTCTGCTCCCAAATCTGGTAGACAGAAGGCTGGCTGCTAGACTGGCCACTGTATGGCGTGCAGGTTGTCAAACTGGTGGAAGGAGAAGGGGTAGTATGGGGCTCTGGTGGTGCTGGTGGTACTCGGGCGACGGTGGAGGCTGAAGCGGAGGCTGATCCCTGAACATGACTCTGAGAGACATCGTCAGCTGAGGAACGCTTTGTTGAGGTGGTGGAGGACGAGGATCCGCAGACAGAGGGACTGACAGACGTTGGAAGCCCGGCATCGGTGTGCCCATTTATGGCCAAGTGATACCTCCAATACAACTCATGCATTCGCTGCATGTTACTACACATGTTGGTGGTGGTTAAACACCTAAGATTCTTGCCTCTTCTGATGCGTTTACAGCAAAGGCGGCATATGACATCGCTGGTTGAATCAGAGGCTTGCTCGAAAAAGGCCCAGGCTTGAGAGGTCCTGGACCTTTTTGATGGCGATAAGCGAGGAACGCTGTTTCCGCTGATCGTGGGTGGTGGAATCATCTCAGCGGGCTTCTGCGCCCGCCCTCTCCCTTTTTGAGGCGGAACCCATTCTGACTCTACCCCATCGTCTTCCTCCTCATCCAGTGATGAAGCGCTCGCAAGCATATTCTGCTGAAAAGACCACGTTGGATTCGCAATGTCGTCATCATCATCATCAACACAGGTGACTTGGTCGTCCTGACATTCTGCATCCAGGAGCTGCGTGCTACAAGCAAGAGGCACTGCAAGGCGTTGCCGCCCGCCCGGGATTTTTGCCGATTGACCGGCTTTCTTCTCCTCCTCTGATGGCATCAGTAACTGGGCGTCAGAACAGACAAAATCATCCTCTTTGGCCTCTTGATCTTTTAACATGCCTTCTGACCCCAACCGCATTTTGTCATCAAAGAGGTCTTCAGAAAATGGATTATCCACAGTGGTGGGTACACGAGTTGACATTTGGGCTGCCTTCGCTTCATGTTGGACGGATGCTGACGATGCTGATGACGACATTTGTGGCCGTGACTGGGAGGACATGGAGGTAAGACTGCTGGATGCAGGTTGCATTAACCACTGAAGAACAGATTGGCGACGCTGTTCGTTACTGAGATTCACAGGGCCCTGACCCAGCGATGACAGGCCTGACGGTCCTGCAACCGACGATCCGCTGGCTTGCATGTCGCCAGCACTGGAAGGAGCACCTTCTCTCGTACCTCTACCTCCATGTCCTACACCCATCTTTGTTCACTTACCACCTGCATTTCACTCCATTTTCAGAAAGATAAAAATTTAAAAAGGTATGGAAGAGTTTTTTGACAGTCTCTTATTGAAAGACGGCAAATCACAGCTATTCTTAAATCCCTTTAATTTCCTAAAGTCAACTAGGATTAGAAACTGAAATGTTTCTAGCGAATACCTGTGAAATGCGGTCTGGTGGAAGAACCGTAAGACAAAATCAACAGTGTTCTTCCTTCAGTCCCAGGGATTTACAACTGCCCAGTAGGACTAGGAATTGATAGTTTTCAACAAACTATCATACAAGTGCGCTATCTGCGCCAAACTGAGATTCAACGAGCGCAATAAAACTATTCAGAAGTTACATGGTTGAGAAATTGCGTTTTTTGTAGCAATGACAAACGAGAACAGTTGCTAGAAAATTTTTCAGAATTGTCGTACAACGTGGCTATTTGAAAAAAACTAGGGCCGCACCACGTGCAATACAGCTATTTAAAAGTTATACAGATAACAAACGGTGGTTTTTGCACCAATGAAATACACCAACAGTAACTACAAAATTTATGTATTCAAATTTAAGTACAAGGTGGCTCTATGAACAAAACTGGGCCGCACCAAAGTAAAAAAAACACCTATCTGAAATGTATATGGATAATAAAAGGTGGGTTTTGCACCTATGAAATACACCTGAAATTACTAGCAATTTTCTGTATCCTAAGGTGGGCCTTTGAACAAAAATGGCCTGCACCAAAGTGAAAAACACGTAATTAAATTGTGTACTGATAATAATAGGTGGTTTTTTCACTTATAAAATACGACAGCAATTACTAGCAAATTTCTGTATGGTAATATAAGTACAAGATGGGGCTTTCAACAAAAATGGCCTGCGCCAAAGTGAAAAACACCTAATTAACTTGTGGACGGAAAATACAAGTTGGTTTTTGCACCTATGAAATACACCTGCGGTGACTAGAAAAGTTCTGTATCCTATTGTAAGTAAAAAGTGGGTCTTTGAACAAACGTGGGCTGCACAAAAGTGAAAAAAAAACTAATTAAATCGTGTACGGATAATAAAAGGTGGGTTTTGCACCTATCAAATACACCTGCAGTTACTAGAAACGTTCTGTATCCCAATATAAGTACAGGCTGCACAAAATACAAGGTACTCTTTCACCAAAATCTGGCCAAAAACTGGTAATAAAAAGTTATTTCAATGCAGGTTCAAAGCAGTCTGGACTGCACAATTTACACTCTCCTTTAAAAAGCCTGCCTGCCTGTCCGTCTGTGTTCGCCCCCCCCCCCCCCCCCCCCCTCACGGCTGTACAGCGCTAGATGCTTCTTTCAAAGTCTCAGCCTAAATAACTAAAAACTGAAATTCTCTAATCTACCTTTGTTCTAATGTTCACAGCTAAAAGCATAGTTGTCTGTGTGAACAAAGAGAACTGTGTCGCTGAGCTGTATTGAGGAGAAAGCGGACACACATCCTGCTCTTATGAGACACAGTGACACACTGATGCTGAACAGGAAGGGCTGTTCTATGTAAAACGAGGTCATGTGATTTTTCCAGCCAATCACAACCATACACATCACAGTCATGACGTCGCACACCCAGCTCACCCTGCTCTTTTCTCTAAGCTGTTTTGCTGGCTGCCAAAATGACAGAAAGCGGTGAAAATGGCGCCATATTAATAGATTATACGCAGATTCTCACCTAAATTATCACGTGATCGGAATTTTCCGATCAACATAAAAACCGTGCCGATTTCAACTTTGTCGATTATAACACTAATTATGTTACAATAGAAGTGTGCAAGAATGCTAATACAGTCATTCTCTATTGTACTTACATATGCCAAAATAAAATTTACGTAGTCGGTAGAAATAATAAATGTATACATAAATAGATGGTAATTTATTCCCGAACTGCGTCTCGTCGTAGCAACGTAAGTGTATATATTACATGATTTGGTTGCTAACAGACTTTTCAAGCAAGATAAAAATATGTCCCAATTAATTAAATAGAATCTGTGGCTTCATGTGATTAATATTTATCATCATTGCAACACTGGCAAAGTAGGGGACAAAGCGGGGGCAGCGGGGGCAGGCGGGGGACAAAGGAAGAAGAAGAAAAAGAAGGGAAAAAAAATGTATGTGAACTCTGGTGCTCCTATATTCATATATTCAGCCATTCTTATACCACTGACCGTACTTTATCACATATATTATGTATCCTCAAAAATTATATAGGGAATCAGCAGGATTAAATAAATGCTGAAAATGAAAAGCCTTCATTTAGGCCTTTGGGGTTCAATGTATTGAGTCTATATATCCATCTTGCCTCTTCCTGCAATAAAACTATATCCAGATCGCCCTTTCTTTCTCCTAGCTTTTTCACACAAATGCCCCAAAATTTTAGTACCTCTATTTCACCATTAGGTACCTCCAAAATGTGTCTCGCAAGGGGAGTGTCACCTCTAGTTTTAATAGTACTCAGATGTTTAGAAATCTGATGACGAAACTCCTGTATGGTTTTTCCCACATAGATCTTGGGGCAGGTACACATAGCCCCATAAATCACCCCTCTGGTTTTATAATTGATGAATTTTCTTATCTCAAATCTTCTCTTATCAATGGGATTAACAAATTCTTTAGTTTTCCATATAAATGGACAAAATGAACAGTTGCCACAAGGATATGAGCCTACCACCGGAGAGTGAAACTATGTTTTCTTACTATCTCCCTCAAAGTGATTATGCACAAATTCATCCCTAAGATTTTTTCTCTTCTATATGTAACACTAGGATATTTTGGAATCACCTCAGAGAGTACCGGATCTGCTTTTAGAATGTGCCAATGTCTTCTAAGTATATCTCTCATTTCGTTAGCTCTATCTTAAAGATACGAAGGATACTGTGATGAGAATTAACGATCTAGTAATGAGTGAAAGTACACTTCTTGCAAGTTTAGACATAGAAGCTCTATATAGTAACATCAGATATGACCTGGGGCAGAGTGACAGAGGAAATGTATTAATCAGTAAACAAAAGAAGAAGGAAAAAACTGATTTAATTCGCTGTATAGGTAACTTTGATGATATAGCTAATGAAATGAGAGGTATACTTAGAAGACATTGGCACATTCTAAAAGCAGATCCAGTACTCTCTGAGATGATTCCAAAATATCCTAGTGTCACATATAGAAGAGGAAAAAATCTTAGGGATGAATTTGTGCATAGTCACTTTGAGGGAGATAGTAAGAAAACATGGTTGCAGAATACTGTGGTAGGGTCATATCCTTGTGGCAACTGTTCATTTTGTCCATTTATATGGAAAACTAAAGAATTTGTTAATCCCATTGATAAGAGAAGATTTGAGATAAGACAATTCATCAATTGTAAAACCAGAGGGGTGATTTATGGGGCTATGTGTGCCTGCCCCAAGATCTATGTGGGAAAAACCATACAGGAGTTTCGTCATTGGATCTCTAAACATCTGACTACTATTAAAACTAGAGTTGAAACTCTACTAGCGAGACACATTTTGGAGGTACATAATGGTGAAATAGAGGTGCTAAAATTTTGGGGCATCTGTGTGAAAAAGCTACGGGAAAGAAAGGGCGATCTTGATATAGTTTTATTGCAGGAAGAGGCAAGATGGATATATAGACTCAATACATTGAACCCCCAAAGGCCTAAATGAAGGCTTTTCATTTTCAGCATTTATTTAATCTTGCTGATTCTCTATATAATTTTTGAGGAAACATAATTTATGTGATAAAGTATGGTCAGTGTTTTAATAATGGCTGAATATATGACTATATGAGCACCAGAGTTCACATACGTTTTTTTTTTCCTTCTTCTTCCCTTGTCCCCCTTCTGCCCCCACTGCCCCCTCTTTGTCCCTTACTTTCCCAGTGTTTTGCAATGATGATAAGTATTAATCACATGAGGCCACAGATTCTATTTAATTAATTGGGACATATGTTTATCTTGCATGAAAAGTCTGTTAGCAACCAAATCATGTAATATATACACTTAGGTTGCTATGACGAAGTGCAGTTCGGGAATAAATTACCATCTATTTATGTATACATTTATTATTTCTACCGACTACGTAAATTTTATGCTGGCCTATGTAAGTACAATAGAGCATGACTGTATTAGCATTCTTGCACACTTCTATTGTAACGTAATGATTCAGGTAACTAGCTCAGACCTGTAAGAAAGAATATTTTGTGGGGAAAGTGGGAGGTAAAACTGAAGGGGGGGTGGGAATATCATAAGGTCCAAAGCGTTATTAAAATGAATATGCATATTAGATACAGAGGGGAAGAGGTTTATGGGAAGGGATAAAGATTGCAGTGTACCGTTTAATGGAGTACGTGTTCCCAATGAATATGCATATTAGACATAGAGAGGAAAAGGTTTATGGGAAGGGACAAAGTCAGCAGTGTGCTGTAAAATGTAATACCTATTCCGCTTAGTTCGTTCTAGGTGAGCCGCGCAGATGCAGTAATGTGAGAGAAGTTGGACGGAAGTCCATCACAGTTAGGGCAGAAATGTCCATTGGTACAGTACACGCGCGCTGTTGGCATGGTAAGATAGGGCGGAAGCCCGCTATGGAGATGGTGAATTTGCCTGAGGAATGTTGTTTATAAGAATGCAGCAGCAGCAGTAAATAGTATCAGTATGCATGTAGTAGAGAAAAAGGGGGAATGGTTATTGTTGAATCTCTGGTGGCCAATTGGTGAGCACCTGAATAGGATGTGTACATAAGATCATATAAAAGGAAATGAGCTAGACCACATGGGACCAGACCTCTATCCTCTGATGAAGCCAGTTAGCTGGTGAAACATGTTGGGGAGGTCAGGCATGACATTTTAATTTGTGATTTCCTACCTCTTTCTACTGTGTTACCCGCTGCAGAGGGTCTCACAAGGAAACCTTATATGTTTCATGTCCATCAGATTAGGGATGATTGCCCAAGTAAGATGTTTTGGATTCCTTTTTGGAGTTAGCAAATCACTGTATATATAGGGTTTCCCTGCTAATAGGTGGCATTCCACCAGACTTGATAATAGAAAAGGAGTTATTCCTTCACAATTAGAAAGGTTAGAAAGAATTGAGAGGTTGGAAATCAGGTTTTTAAATAGTGTGTATAGAAGTTAAGTGTTATACATAATAAAAGTTAAGGTTTAGTGCTTTATAGATTGAGAACTGATAAGAGTTTAAGTTTGCCTATGGCAAAATAGTAAATATGGTTACCTATTAGGAGTTATCCATAGCAGTCTTTAGAGATGCAGTGCAATGTAAAACCTGACATCTTATGGATCTGACTTGTGACTGCTCCTAGGCTTCTATATTTGTGCTTCTCTGTACAGGCAGCTACAGTATGGAAGCGCTGGGCGGCTAGCAAGCACGCATGCATGCTAGTTGGAAGGTCAGCTCTGCAATAGTACAGCTGCCTGCAGCCCTGTCCAAACAGAACATTACAGTATACAAAGTAGTGTGACGTTTGTTTGGGGAGGGTGGTGAGCAGCTACATTATAACAGTACTGGCCTCCTGACTAGCGCACATGTGCACTAATCAATAAGCTGTCCGGCTCTGCTATAGTGTATGCAGCGTCATTACTTACTGCCATACACATTAAAATAAAAACATATGTTTAAGACACACAACATAAAATATATTTACATATTTACACACATACTGAGCCAAATTTATATAAAAAAAACCACTTTAAATTCACTTCATTCTATATCTCTTCAATTTTGGGAAATGTAAAGTAGCTTTATCCAACTCATTATCAGTTTTTATTCTATACAATGTGATTTACAAGCCACCAAAAAAACAAGCTATAACCAAACGTAAGCTTTCCTCATTTGCCTTCATATAAAAAAAGTTCCAAATCCCCTCATCATCTTTTTTTCCCCCTAATGTTCTCCTATTATACAAGTATGCAACATACATTTTATCTAAAATCCCTGTAAAGCATCATTCTACTGACATATTTTTGTTCCTAAAAACATAAAAGTTCCTTACATCCCATACTCCTGTAGTTATTGATAACATAACGAACAAAATTCTCTGGTTCTTTGCTTCTATCATATCAAACCCAAGCAACACCAAACAAAAAGAAAATGACCAATCTAATCAACTCCTTAATGGGTTTCTCCACTTTCTACAGTTCCTACGTTAGAAGGGTCACTTAAAAATAAGCTGATCACAAAGGGGAACATGTATGATATCTGGCGTCTTTTCGGTCCAATATCAGGCGCAGCGCCATTCATACATGTTTAACTCTCCGCACGCCATTCTCGGGCGCATTATGCATTGCTGGCGGCGGGGCGCACTATAACCGTAGCGAAGCTACATATTTATAGCTTTGCTATGGCATTTCTAGGATCAGGTAGAGCACTTTCAAAGCTGTATACCTGATCCAGAAATGTCACCCTTAGAGGTCACCTATAGAGCAGGTTCATAAATCAGGAGCATTCTATGCCACTATAATGTGCATGAAATTTGGCGTTAAAACGGCAAATTTCATGCATGTTGCCCAAAGTGCCTTCCTTCTTGGAGCCCCAGAGATCTTCTCTAATCTTTAATGAAACCTGACAGTAAGGGGGACATGTATGAACAGGACTGCACCAGAAGTCTGGCGTATTTTCAGCCCAACATCAGACACAGCCCCGTTTGCATTAGTGAAAATCCTCCATTGTCAGGCGCAACAAAATTGTCATGCGCATTGCAGAGCACAAGCGGCACTTTGTAATGCACCTGATTTCGGGGTCTAGTGCGGGGCTCACTAGAACCGTACGAAGCTATAGATTTATAGCTTTGCTACGGCATTTCTTGGCACATTAATGCTGGAAAGGGAATACCACTTTTAAAGTGGTTTACCTGAGCCAGAAGTGTCTTCTTAACACTAGAATGCGCCGGATTTTTTAGCCGCTATAGAGCAGATTAATAAATCAGGCGCATTCTATGCTATTATAATGTGCATGAAATTTGATATTTAAATGCCACATTTCATATATGCCGCCCTAAGAGTTCAGTTTCCCTGCAGCACCGCCACAGGTGAAGCTAAGTATTACAAAGTGTCGGTTCACATCAATGTGTTGTCTGTCTTATGCAGGACAGGACAGGTCCTCCAGAGTTAAAGATGCTCTTTGTAACCACAATTTTTATTGCCGAAGAGATAATGATCCTGAACAAAGGACCCTGTCTATTAACTCAGAATTCCACAATAGACTATAAAAATGGTCCTCTAAACTAGAGAACCCCACAATTTTGTAACCCACCACAATTCTATCTGAAAGACATATCACCTCTCCCCACTTCACGATTTTTCTAAAATGTCCTCATAGGCAAAGAACCATGCAAACTCTTTTTGCCTGTCTGATATTCCATCCATCACCAAATTCCATATCTTGTCCTCTTACAATATCAATCCTGTATTGAGCCTCCTTATCACTTATACACTACAACATCCGCCCCCAATACCAGATGCCGAGCAGGCATTTCTTTGCCAGAAAAGTCGTCCCTGCCCTGTCTAGCCACGTGTCATCTAAAATTTCAAGCGCGTTGTCTGCATCTGTGGCCGGAAAAGTCCATCCGACCACCGACACATGGACTAGTAAGCACGGCCAAGGCCGCTATATCTCTGTGACAGCTCACTGGGTGAGCTGGGTTGGATGTCTCTGGGGTGACAGTGGCTCTCAAGCTCGGCGCACGCTCTTCAAAACCGAGGGATGGTGCAGGGCTTTTCCCCCAAGGTCCTTTTGGTGGCATCAACGTGCCCAGAGAAACCAGGCCGTGTTGAAATTAATCTGTCTTGGAGACCGTCCACACACAGGTCGGAGCTGTGGACGGCTCTCCGCAACGAGACCGAGCGCTGGCTGGGTGACAAGAACCTTGTGGCGGGCAAGGTGGTGTGCGATATCGGGCGAATTCTGCTGGCCGCCCTTAAGATCGGTAGGCGGGAGCACCCCCCTTTGCCTGGCACATGTCATGAACCTTGTCGTCCAGAAATTTCTAAAGAGCTACCCGGGTCTGGACTGCCTGCTGAGGAAGGCTCGAGGTCTGAGTTTGCACTTCCCCCTTTTCGCACCCTGCTTCGTCCCCCCTGGCAGCGTTCCAGCGTCAGTTCGGCCTCCCCGTCACCCACTCATTGTTGACGTGGCAACACGCTGGAATTCCACCCTCCACATGCTCCAGCGATTGTGGGGAGCAGCGCAATGCCATTACGCAGTACGAAGTGACACAATGGCCTGACAAGCAGTGGTGCGGAGCTTGGGGTGTTGAGCCACCGAGAGTGGAGGCAGGTGAAAGAGCTCTGCCCAATCCTTGCCAGTTTTGAAGAAGCCACCACAATGCTCATGCTGACAATGCCCTTTCCATGAGCATTGTGGTGTTTTAGTTTTTGAACATCGTTGGTACCTGAAACAACAGGCCCCCCAGCGACGGAGGAGGAACGGACACAGATACGACAGGGATCCTTTCTCCCCGTCGAATCCCAAGGCCGACAGTTCAAAAATTTTTATCGGTTTTCATTGGGCAGGGGTTTGGGGGTCCAGGGCTAGTGAAAGGGCGGCATCGCTCTCAGGGTGCTCATCAGGCAAGTCAAAAGTGTTGAAGCGTGCCGGAGGAAGGGGAGGAGGAGGGGAGGAGGGGTTTTCCCCTAGACACCGACTTACCACGCCCGCCGGGAAAAAGGGTTCGCGAATTTAAGGCGGAGGAGGAAATGAGGAAGATCGTTTGCTGTGCCCCCGACCAGGGGCTTGGGAAATCAAGGCTCCATCTCTCAAAAGGTGTTGGATCTCCCTTTTCCCCTAAAAATGATCCTCGCAAAAAGGCCATCAAAATAAAACAGTTACGGGGTGGGCCCCCCTCCTGGATCCCCGTACAAAAAAAAAAACAGCACTTTCCTTCCACCCCCCAAAAGAAGTAAAATGCAGGAAATGGGACCTTGCTGTTTGATAAGGGAACTCTTTTGGCTGCTTCACGTTCCTAAATGTCCGGTGGAAAACTCAGCGACGGCGCAGTAAGGGCCAAGTAGCCATGCGCAGCAGCGCACAGGCAAGGTGGCAGAAGCTATGGGTACCTCGAAATTTTATTTACCCCTCACCAACGCTGCAAGCGGGCACACATCCAACACACAGGCCGGTTAAGTCATGGTGCACGACAATCTGGTCCAACACCGATGTTTTTGGATGTTTTCCGGAAACCCATAGATTTGGGTTCCAAAATGGACGAATGGCCCGAGCTCGCTCGCCACCCCATAGAGGTTTGTCCTGCCCAGAGCAGCGTCATATCTGGGGGGACCTTCACAGGTGGAGGAGTCATTACAACAAACCATCCGATTTTCCACGATAATGGATCGTTTGATTTCTCAAGATGAATAGGAGGGATCTCTGATGATTTTGGGGGCCCCAATTGCCGGGTCCCGTTAGTTCCCGGTCTACTTCACACCTCTTCAAACAGAAATGGTCCTCTTGAAAATTTTTTTTTAAAAATGATCATTTCTTACTGCAATTTTTATTCTCGGTTCCCAACATTCATTTGCTGGTTTTGCTGTGGGGAACGGTAAAAGACAAAAGGTTCCATGACAACACCGTTTTCCATTTACTCATTTTATTTTTAAAGTTTTCGCATTGTCAATGGTTTTGGGGTCATGTTGCGTGAGATACAGCTATAATTATGGCCCTTTTGGAACAGAAATGTGGTTTTAAGGGGGCATTTCCCCCACAAAGTTTTTAATAGTGGCTGAGAAGTCATATTTAAATTTTTTGGGGTCATGTTGCTGTGATACAGCAAAATCAGGCCTTTGGAACAAAAAATGTCCCTTTTCAAAGTGGCATTTTTCCCTACAATTTTTAACAGTGGCTGGATTTCATTTTTATAATTTTTTTGGGGGCTGCTGCTTTGAAATGCAGCAACACTACGGGTCCATTCAAAAAAATTTGTTTCTAACAGACATTTGTTCTTTAACAATTTTCAAAAGTGTTTAAAGGGGCATGTTTTAATTTTTTTGGGGGATTTTTCGTGACATGCGCTATACTACAGGGCCCCATTAAAAAAAATGTTTTTTCTAACAGACTTTGTTCTTCACAATTGTCAAAACTGGTCATGGGTAATTTTTTTTAATTTTTGGGGGCATTTTTGCTGTGAAAAGCAGCTAGATACAGGTCCTATTTAAAAAAATGTGGTTTTTTTAAAAGACATTTTTCTTCCAATTGCAAGAGTGGCTCAAGGGGGATGGGGCTGTCAGAAACAGGAATAGGTAGGACACTGTTAAAGGAACATATTTCAAAATACTTGTTTTTTCAAAATCTTTAACATAGTGCAATCCCTGTATTAGACAACCCTTTAAAACAATTTTAAAAAAAAGAAACAAAAAACATGGGGGGATTCCATCCTATTTTTAAAAATTTTTTTCTGAATTAAACTACTAAAAACCCTTTCATGACAAAAAAGCTGGTAAAAAAATTCCTCTGAATTTAAAGGAGGGTACAGGAAAAACTTGACCAGAAAGTAGGTTATTTAAGGACATGGAGTATGGAGCAAGGGCAGGAAAAAAAAGAACAGAGACAATTTCCTTCAGCCGTTTAGTAAAAAGGAAAAAGAATGCCCAAAAAAAAAGGGGACCCGGGGGGGAACAGGGGCGTTTAAAACCCCCAGTATTTCAAGTGAAGTCAATTGGGCCCACTCATACGGGGGGCGCGCTACCCAGGTCTTGATTTGGACTGAGGAAGCCTGGAAGGCTACCACCTTCCGCACTCTGCTTCACACGATTTTTCGTTGCTGCGTCAAAAGGGGGTTTTTTACCGTGTAAATAGATGACGGACGCCAGACAAAATACATTTAGAATTGACAACTTTAAGTGTTGAAGGGTTCTCTAGGGAGAAGAGAGAGACTGTACCACAGGGATCCTTTGACACAAAAATTTATATTGACAAAATGGAGTCCCCCAAGGGTGCCCAATAAATTCAAGGCCCGGGAAACAAAAGCAGCTGGTTTTGAATCATTCTCTTTTTGGGGGGGCAAAAATAAATAAGAATGTAATTTGGGTAAATTATATCTATTTTAATCAACGAGATTATTAATTTTACAGGAGATGCAATAAGAGGGTTTTTGGGTCAAATAGGGCCCACCTCTTTGATGAAGGCAAAATAGAATGGCGCTAGATATGCTTTTGCCAAAAGGGAGGGTTTGCAAGATGTTCGGGAAATTATTTTTGTACTTTTCATCCCAATAATACACCCGATGGTGCTCCCAGGCCCAGAAGGCGACGACCCTTCTAAGGAACCCAGAAAATTCTGGTATCGGAACCCCCTTTACAATGGCTGGAATCAAGGTTTGGAAAATGGAGCCATCTAGTGTCCAGTTTGCTGATCTCAGTTGCAGTGGTTGCAGCAGTACTGATTACTTGTGGATGTTGCTGTATCCCCTGTGCTAGAGGATTTCTCCGGAGAATGGTTGATGCCTCCATGAATAATACTATGTATGTGACCATACCACCCTGTGAAGAATGGCATGGAATCTACCAAAATGTATAGCTTTCTAGATGTTTCCCCTTGTTGATTGTGATGATAGAAGTAACATTGTCTGGAACTTACTCCCCCCCCCATGACCAGGATAAGTAGTACAGATACTCAGTGATTGCACTTACAGATGATGAGTGCAGCCTGGAGTATTATAGATTTAGGAAAATTTAGGGCAACTTAGGAGATTTTCAGGGCCTCCCTTTTCAGGGCGATGACTCCAACTTCACCAAGGGACAAAGGAAATATGATAAGCATATAGGGAAAGACCAGGAAATCCATCAAGGGGGAGAGGTCAGATGACAGACAATGGTACTTCATCACAAAAGGGGGGATTGTTAAGGTTGATATAAAGTCTATTCAGTTCATTGGGGCCTAAACAGTTAATTCATATAATTCTTTTCTGAAATAAAGTCAGCTTGACCAGTTCTCTAAGTAATCTGCTCTAATTGCAGTTTCGAGTGAACTTTGGTGTGACAAACAGAGCAATAAGTTAATAAATGTTACCTACAATAAAGGATAAGAAATTGATGATCACTATTAAAGCCAAATAAGGCACGATGTTTCCGGTAAAACTTTGTACCTAAATTTTATGATGTGTCGTTAAATCTGAAATCATAATTATTCAAATAAGTGGAACGCCCTCTGAAAAAGGTGTATAAATATAGGATGCTTCTGTTAATAAATTATGCATTGCACTCAGAGATTTTGTTCTTCTGTGGTCACTGCGTCATCGATCCGGATCGCTCCATCCAATCTGGCTACCATCCAATATACCTGAAGGTCCCCCTTGAGAGACCAACTTAACAGGGGTCATGCAGGTTTGGGTCTCATGCTGCGTTCCAGGACAGGGATATTCAATGTCCAGTTCAAGTAAAATGATGGTTCAAATCATACTGCCTTCTGGCACTTTTTAATTTGTGGGTCATGCAGGTTTAAGGGTCATGCTGTGGTGCAAGACAGGGATAGTGAATGGTCTGTGAGTTTTTTTCTGTGGCTTTTATAACCTAAGTGTGTTGCCTAAGATGTAGCACGTATCCATTTGACTGTTGTGGATGTTAATTCCAGCTTCTTCATCCCTGTTTGGGTGTAAGAATGAAGGTGTTGTTCCTCTCCCATAGACTTTAAAGGTCATTGGCGATAATCTATTATCGACTATCGGATATCTTATTGATAATTGCCGATATCAATAGTCAATGTAATCGCTCATCACTACTCCTCAGGCTCAGGCAGACCACATTGAAATAGGTCTGACTGTTCAAGCAGTAATGCGCCTAGTTTTGCCAAACCACATTCATATCTGTATCTAATAGTATGTGTGGTGCGACACGCCCCCTCATGTTAGGCACATTAAAAAGTGTCCTACGAACAGTCGTAGCCCTCTCCCTTTATGTTTCTTTAGATCCCTTTCCATCTACCCAAATCTACATAAAATACTCCTACTCAAGAAGCTCAATATTCATGCACATTTATGCTCCACTCCCATCATCCATTTTACCACAAAAAACACATCCACACCCAATTATTCCTCAATTTTAGGAAAAGTCATACTTCCATTTCACCAATTTTTCAACACATTCTCCTTTGTCCCTTTTTTCAACCCAGAAATAAACAAACATTTTCTTTTTACTTTTTATTACCATGTATCTCACAAGAAAAACTAATGTAACAGATAATTAATCACATTATCTTCCCCAAAAGGTACAATACTCTCAGCTTCCAAAAAATTATACTTTGTCATTATGATTTCATCCACATCTTCCCAGCTCTCTCTTCCATCCAGTTTATCATCTATCTTTAAACCCAAGATTTGAATTTCCGCTTCCACAAACTCTACACTCATATTCTTTTTCACTACAGATCTTCCACATACCCTTAGTGTTCATCCAGAAGGGTAGATTTCTTTTTCCACAGAAAAACACAGAATACAACCTGCAGTGTTTTTGCTGTAAATCCACCTTACAAATGGACAACTATTATTGCAGATTTTGTCACTGATATATTGCAGATTTTACTGTGGATTTATCACAGACTTCACTGCAGATTTCTACTCTAACATCAGTAGGAAAAGACAAAAGATGCACTAGATTTTGGACATAAAGAGATAAACATTTTTAATTTAAGTTCAGATTTTGCCTTCTTGCACTGAAATGAATATAATAAATCTTATGGTGCTGATCTTCTGCGGAAATTCTACAGCGGATCTGCCCCATGTTAATGTACATATTCCACTCTAAAAGCAGATGCTCCACAAATCAATGCCAATAACAATTTAACTTTAGTGCTCCAGATAAATCATAGACTACACACAACAGTCATATATGCCAACACTCTTTCCACTTGCTAAAATCATCCCCTCTCTACCTCTCTCATTAACTTGTCTGTCTGGATCAATTACAGTAAAGGCTCCATATCATGAATGAATGCTATAGGGGATTAGGAGAAACATTTCTTTACTTGAGAACAAGTTCTCGTGTTCTCGAGTAATGGATGTTCTGGCTGAGAAACTGTAGGTGAGGTCCTTATAAGGGGATTGTCCCCCAAAAAATAGTAGACCAAAGGAGGCTAAAGAATAAGGAGATCGTGGAATGACGTCTGATAGGGTACAGTTACTCAGCCAGAACGTCCTACACTATTCCCAGCCTTATCTCATTGATGCTCTTGACCTTATCAACCTAAAAACTGTGACTTGATTAAGGCTGAACAGCCGAAATGTCGACAATTTCTGACATCTAACACGAGTTGATATCCTTGCTGTAAATAGACTCAATTTGTTTTGATTCTTGTGCAGTAAACCAGATAAAAGTATCTGTATGTAATTCTCTTATCCTCAGAAATAAATTCCCACTTATGTAATGTTGTTGTGGAGTGCACTGGATATATATTTATTGAAACATATGTATTTGATATACAGTAATAGCTGGTACACCACAGGTCTTGCTAAGACTTGTGGTGCAACATACAAGGTCATTACAAAGTGATGGGCCAAGTGCACAATGCTACCAAAAATGATCATTCGACGCGCCATACACCAGGAAATTAGGCGGACCAATCACTTTTGGTGCATTTAATGGCAGAACACTAAAACTGACCTCTTCATAAATGTTGCCCTTAGTATCGCTTAAATCTTTCTATGTTCTGTTAGGACAACATTTGACCGAAAAACGTGGGTTCAGGATGTCCTGAAACTGAATTTTTCACTTTGTAAAACAGCAAATGATCTCCAGCTCCTATTCCATTAAAAATATATTATTTTATTGCCATTCTTTAAAACTCCATACTCAAAAATGGGAAATTAGATAAAAAAACAACAGTGAAAAGTAAACTTTGACTCCTTGGAAAGAATGATTATGGGACTCTCGGATATTGATACTGAATATCCAGAGAAAATGGATTATGGAGACAATATAAATCCTAACAATGTGGAAAATTCATCCAATCGCTCAAAAAACTATCAAGGCGGGCCGGCAAAAGGCACAAGAAATGCAGGCAGAGGGGTCTTTTCAATGAGACGCATATAGCGAATGAGAAAAATGTATACTGTAATGTATTGAGTCTCTCTTCGGTTACGTTTTCATCTGAACAATTGGAAGTTATAAATTTGGGTCTGAATTTTGTTCCAGCTCGAAATTTCAGTTTGCTTAATGCCATAATAGATATTAATAAATTTATTAGAGCACTGACAGTATGTAAATATTTTTATCAATCTAATTACAATACGTATAAATTGGTTAATGCACGTGCCAGTGATACTGTGAATAATGAATACATGAATCTTTCCTTTTTGGAACAGAAAGCTCTTTAGGATTTAAAATATTTAGAGAGAGAAAATAATACATGCCTAATCCTTCTTTTTACCCGATTAACACCAGGGTTCAAGCCGTTGATAATTTTCAGTTTGTTATGGAGAGAGATTTGAAGGAGTTGGATGAAAAATGTATGTAACGGACCTAGGTAGTGGATCCGCTGGGCCGCCACAATAGCCGCACCAGGGAGCGGAGTCTAAGTGGGTCCCGATTTTCACCAGAGCCCGCCGCACGGCGGGATGGGCTTGATGCAGCGGGAGTCCACCAGGTCGCTACCCCTGAAGCGACTTGCTTGCGGTGGTAGCCGAGGTGCAACGCAGGACCAAATCGACAGGCAAACTCGTAGTCGGAGACAGGCTGAGAGGTCAGGGCAGGCGGCAAAGGTTCGTGGTCAGGAGACATAAGCCAAGGGGACTGGTACACGTAAATGACAACCGGAACATAACAGAGGCTTCCTCGCATAGGTGAAGGCACTATGGAATCGGCGAGGGCCAGGAAGAGGTGGAGCGTTAATATATGGTCAGCGGCAGGTGTTTCCAATTATCGGCGCACTGGCCCTTTAAATTTGACAGAGCTGGCGCGTGGTGCCATAAGGAGCGGGGGCGCGCGCACCGGCTGCGAACACAGGCAGGAACGAGGTCAGGTGAGGACGGGCGCCTGCGAGAGTGGGTGCGCTCATGAGATGCGGCGTCACCCACATCGGGCGCAGGCTGCGCTTTAGGGCAACGAGTGCACCCGCAGCCTGGACAACGGGCTGCGGCGCCACTCATAACAGTACCCCCCCCTTTGGTCTCGCCCTTCTTTTGCCCTGAAGAAATCTCTGGAGCAAACCTCAGTCCATGTTGTTCTCCTCCGGCTCCCAGGATCTTTCCTCGGGACTGAACCCCTTCCAATCAATAAGAAAGTAACGTTTCCCCTTGGTATTCTTCATAGCCAGAATCTCCTTCACAGCAAAGACGTCCCGAGCCTCGGGCACCGGGGCAGGAGGAGACACCTTCCGAACATACCTGTTCAAGATGACTGGATTCAGCAGGGAAACATGGAAGAAGTTCGGAATACGCATCGAGGGGTGGAGCCGGAGCTTGTAGGCCACCGGGTTAATTTTCTTCAGCACCTCAAAAGGGCCGAGGAAACGAGGACCCAGTTTGTAGGAAGGAATCCTCAAGCGGACATATTTGGAGGACAACCAGACCTTATCCCCAGGAGCGAACGAGGGCGGAGGCCCGAAGCAGGGATTGCTGCGTGTTGTTCCAAATAGACTTCAGGTCCCGGATCAGGGTGTCCACCGCAAGGACGTCACAGACCGATGACAGCGGGAGGGGTAGGCGGGGATGTAGTCCATACACCACGAAAAATGGGGAAGCGCCCGTAGAATCAGAGTCCAAGGAGTTGAGAGCGAATTCGGCCCAGGGTAACAAGCCTGCCCAATCATCCTGCTGAGCCGAGACAAAATGACGAGGATAACTTTCCAAGATTTGATTAATTCTTTCAACCTGCCCGTTCGACTGTGGATGGTAAGCGGAGGAGAAGTCCAAATCCACTTTAAGCTGGGAACAGAGAGACCGCCAGAAACGGGAGACAAATTGAACTCCGCAATCAGACACAATGTGTAGAGGAAGGTCATCCAGGTGGAAGACATGCAGGAAGAAGAGGGTTGCCAGACGAGATGCCGAAGGCAGGGGTACAAAATGCGCATTTTTGAAAAACGGTCGGCGATGACCCAAATGACCGTATTACCCGCCGATGGCAGGAGATCCGTGATAAAGTCCATGGCAATATGGGACCATGGACAGTCTGGGACAGGCAGAGGGAGGAGCAATCCTGCAGGCATGAAGAGGGGTGTTTTGTTGCGACCACAAGAAATGCATGAGGCCACAAAATCCTTCACATCCCTGACTAGGTCAGGCCACCAGTAGTAACGACTGATGAGCTGTGCAGTCTTTCGAGTTCCAGGGTGGCCGGCAACCCGGCCTGACCCCACTTAAAGATTCTCTTCCAAATTGCGGAGGGGAAAAAGGGACTTGCCGGGGAGGTATCTGCCTAAACCACGGGAGCACGGTGACAGACGTTGGGGGGAAGATTGGAAGGTGGAGACCCCTCCCGCACCATGTCCGGGGCCCCGTGACAGGGCTTCATTTTCGTTTTCTGGGGCTGGGGGAAAAAGGATCAAAAATAAACCCTAAAAGGGAATGGGCCCCCCCCCTCCGAGATTCATCCTGAGGGGCCGAAAAGAAGGTTTTTTGGGGGCCGCAGAGGTCCGGGTGGCGGCCCCCAAGCAGGTGGCGACATTCTTCCGGGCCAACTTAATGGCCAGCAGCTCGCGGGTCTCCATCGGAGTTTTTCTCAGCGGGGAAAATGCTCGAGAAAAAACCACAGGTGAGAGTTTTCCCCCCTTTTGGAATTCCGCTGGAGACACTGCCCCGCCCCCAGAAATGCACCATTCCAGGAAGAAGGGGTTTTTCGGCATCAGATGGGCGGAGGGAGCCGAGGCAAAGGGCCGCCTTAACGGGAAAACGTCCTCCCCGCCGGGGCCATCCCTTAGTTTGCCGGACTTTTTCAGGGCCCCAAAAGGAGCCACCGCAGGAAAATGTGAATTGGCATGAAATTCCCCCAAAACCCAAAAAACCGTTGGTGGCCCAAAGGGGCCGACCGGACGAGGCCCTGTGGATGGCAGACAGTTTGGGCGGGGTCCATCGGGAGTCCCGCTGAACGATGTACCCAAGGAAAGGTGGGCATCATTTTGGAAATTCTCCACTCAGAAACAAGTTTCCCTCGGGGGCCCCAAGAACCTGACGTACTGGAGGCGGGGGGATTTCCCCAAGTTGGATGAAACACCAAATATCATCTGGGTAACACCACGCGGGAATATAGAAGATCACGAAAATATTAGTTTACAAATTCTTGAAAAACCGCGGGGCTTTCCCTAAACCGAAGCATTACCAGATACCAAAAATGGGCCGTCCGGGTGTTAAACCCGCTTCCACTAACCCCTTGCCGGATGCAGAGAATTAAGGCCCCACGGGATCCAATTTAAAAAATCGGGCCCCCGCGGAGGGGGTCAAGAGCCCGTGATCACCGGAAAGGGATAAGGTTTTTCACGGTTTTCTTGTCATCCCTGGTAGTCTTACGGGGCAAAACGAACCTCCTTCTTTTCCACAAAGAAAAACCCGGGCGCCGGCTGGAGATGTGGACTTGCGAATGAACCCTTTCTTTAGTTTTTCTTGGATGTATCCGACATGGCCCATCTAGGAACTGACAGTGGGTTTACCTTGCCTCGAGGTGGGCTCTGCCGGGTAGCAAGTCGAGGGGGCAGTCAAAGGGACGATGTGGAGGCAATCCCGCTGTTTCTCCAAAAACACGTCCGCAAAATATTTATTTCGTAGGTAGGCCAGGCAACGATGGAGAAGTGGGGGGGCACCGGGGGAAAGGTGAAAACCAGACAACGAGAGTGGCATTTTGGGCCCCCAATTCGTTACTTTTTGCCCATTTTCCAGTCCCGGTAGGGGGTGTTAAATGGGGGCCATGGCAGCCCCACGGATCGCTGATGAGGACGGGGGAAACCATAGAAACCAATCTTTTTCCTTGGTAGGGGGCCCCCGCATGCGGGAGAACCGCTCAGTGTGGTATTGGAGGATCCCTTTAAAAGCCACCGCTTACCGAAGAGAGGCCCGCGGTCTGAAGAGGGTCACGGGAAAATGAAGCTTCGTTCAAGGCTGGCGTCCATAAAAATTCCCCCCGGGGGACCCGGGTCCCCCGAAGGCAGGTACTTGGAGTTGACTCCAGAACTAGTTCAAACCCGGGCATAGTCAGGGCGGAGAGGAACCATTCACACCTAGGGACGCCTCTCCTACGGGGCCCAGGTGCGCGCGTTTCCCCCCCAGTAGGGAGTTTCGAAAATAATGTCCGGCTGGCGCAAAAAGACAAAGATTCTTTCCTGACCCCCATACCTTCTTGCTGGGACAGGTGAGCTCTTTTCCCAAATGCATAGGGTCTTCCGAACAATTTTTGGGGTACCTGAGTAGGGCGCTGGGAAAACCGGAGCCAAAACGGGGCAGCGGCGTTTCTGAAAAGGGCCCCCGTTCTTGCCCGGGTTCTTCTTGTCTTTCTGAAAGGGACGCGATGCGGTGCCAAGTGGATAAATTTACCCCGGGTAGGGGCAAATCCCGTGTGCCAACACATCCTTTACTCGAGGGGAAAAGCCCGTTTTAATGTCCCAGGGCCGCCTCGTTCAAGAGATTTCCGAAGCTGCGTCAACCCCACCGCGTAGTCCTCGGCAGAGGAGTCACCCTGGCGCAGGTTCAGAAAAGCCATCTCGGCGTTGGAGGCACGCGCCGGTTCCTCAAAAACGCTGCGGAACTCCGCCAGAAAAGCCTGGAGACTAGACGTCACTGGATCATTTTTGTCCCACAGTGGGGTGGCCAAGGCCAGGGCTTTCCCCGAAAGGAGGCTGACCACGAAAGCTACCTTGGAGCGTTCAGTAGGAAACTGGTTGATCATAAGTTCCACGTGCATGGAGCATTGTGTAAGAAATTCCCTGCACGATTTAGGGTCCCGGTCAAATTTCGCAGGTAGCGATAACCGAAGTTTCGGACCGACGGTCACTGGTGCATCCGAAGGCGGAGAGGCCTGAGGCTGGCATGGCGGAGCGGAGAGAAATTGCTGCACCATGTTGGACAGTTGATGCAGCTGCTGAGCTTGTTGCGCCAGTTGCTGAGTCTGCTGGGCCACGATGGTGGACAGGTCGGCAACACTGGGTAACGGCACCTTGGCGGGATCCGTGGCCGATTCCAACTGTAACAGACCTAGGTAGTGGATCGGCTGGGCCGCCACAAGCGATGGCAATAGCTGCACCATGGAGCGGAGTCTAAGTGGGTCCCGGTTTTCACCAGAGCGGGATGGGCTTGCTGCGGCGGGATTCCACCAGGTCGCTACGCCTGATGCGACTTGCTTGCGATGGTAGCCGAGGTGCAATGCAGGACCAAATCGCCAGGCAAACTCGTAGTCGGAGACAGGCTGAGAGGTCAGGGCAGGCGGCAAAGGTTCGTGGTCAGAAGACGTAAGCCAAGGGGACTGGTACACGGAAATGACAACCGGAACGTAACAGAGGCTTCCTCGCATAGGTGAAGGCACTATGGAATCGGTGAGGGCCAGGAAGAGGTGGAGCGTTAATATAGGGTCAGCGGCAGGTGTTTCCAATTATCGGCACACTGGTCCTTTAAATTTGACAGAGCTGGCGGGCACGCGCCCTAAGGAGCGTTGGCGCGCGCACCGGCAGCGAACACAGGCAGGAATGAGGTCAGGTGAGGACGGGCGCCTGCCGGGAGTGGGTGCGCTCATGAGATGCGGCGTCACCCACCTTGAGTGTTTTCCTGGGTGGATGACTTGCTACAGCCACTGGTGGTTTGTACACCCAGCTATGTTGGCGATAGTACTCAAATTTTGAAAACTTTTAGTGGATTTGAATGGAGTGAAAATTTTTGCTCGGTCACATGTGACGTTTGTACATTATATTCATCCATCCCACATGATCTAGCTATGGAAGCTTTAGCATATCATCTGTACAATTCCAGTCCATATTCTGAGGAGCTTATTGAGTACATATTAGAGTTAGTGAGATATTTGTTACAACAAAAAGGGGGT
>JAODAL010019035.1:0-22500 GCA_025379985.1 Phyllomedusa bahiana
CCATGAAAACATATGATGCAATATTTACAAAAACATGAAGGGTGTACTCTGTTTTGTGAGATACTGTATATACATATACACACACACATACAGAGTCACCATCCTGAGCCAGGGTATTTTATAGATTTAAAGCAAAGGCACATAGAGACATCTGAAAGGTTTCATATATGGAATAGTCAAAAGGCTTTAATACAAGCCTGCTTCATTTAGCAGATTCTTTGTATAAATGCATTCATATTTTAATGTTTATTTTTCAAAAACTATAGGACAAATCCCAATGAATAATCATAATCCCCTTTGCTTCACAGGGGGAATGTGGGGTTCCCCCCCCCTGCTACTCAGACGGTGGTAAATTCACAGCTTGAAAGCAAGCCTGGAAATCCCGACTGAAGCCGCTCTCAATCTGCAGCCAGCGCCTTCGGTCCGCAGCTTTCCCATGGGCATGCTTTTACTTCCCTTTAACATAAAAACCATTCCAACTGATGTCATGAGACTCTGCTTCTTACCCAATCTGCTCAGCTCCAAAAATATCTCGTCTGCCATCACACAGGAACATATGCAGATCGGAGGCGTTTACACCACTGAACTGGCAGGGGGAGAGAATTTTACAAGTCCATCTGTTTTCACAAAACAAACTGAAGTCGCCAAAGACAACAGTGGATGTATTAAAATGGAGAAAACCGTCAGCGATGCCCCAGATTGCTAAAGCTTGGCAATGTATTGGCGCAAAAGCGATACCTACAAAAAGGGCTTCCCTAAGATTCAAAAAAACAGTTTGAGTAGTAAATGTAAAACCCAAAAAAAAAACCCATACAATAATGTAGGGGCACAAGGGGCCCCTTCTGCCCAAAAAATCAAAGTAAAAAAAGGGAGATACGGTCTTAAAACTTAACTTTTTCTATATCCAAAATAAAAACAAAAAATCACACTATGTAAACATCCTCAAACCCGCCCCTCACACGAACAGCCCACGTGTCATCCCCCGCACCGGGATTTTGGAGACCCGTAACACCTTTTAGCCCATGTAAAGGGTATAAATTTTTAAATAATATATATATATATAATATATATATAATATATATATTTTAAAATAAATAAAAATAAAAAAAAAAAAATATTAAAACAACAGCACTGTGTAGGAACAATCCTGGTGAAAAGCAGGGTGCCAGGAAGTGAAAAAGCTTGAGAAATGCTTCAACCTGAACAAAAAAGAAAGTTCTTCACAGCACCTTCCGGGGAAAAAAAAAAACCATTTATTTCCCCTCTTACACCCAAGCTCGGCCCCCACTTGAAAACGGCTCGGGGAGCCAAACGCGGTGCAAGCGTGGAAAAACTGGCTTTTCTTTTTCACCCGGGGGAAAAGTGCGTGAAGAATTCTTTTATGTATTAATATTTTAAATATATTGTGTATTAAAATATATAATAAAAATTAATTTATATATAAAAATATATATAATTATAAAGTGTGTTTGTGTATGTATATTATAAAATATTTTTATATGTATGTATATATATATATATAATATATAAAGTATGTATGTTTTGTATATATAAAATTTTTGTATGTAAATCATGTATGTTTTATGTATAATGCAGTATTTAAGTGTATCATAAAATCTGTGTGTGTGTGTATTAATATTAAAAATATATATAATTTTATAATAATATATATAATCTCAACACATAACAAACACACACACACTATATATATCCCACACCTATATACACAATATATATCAGAAACATTACCACACACCACACACAGAGCACTAAAAAAAGAAGATATACACACACACAAACATATATAAATATGTTCGCACACACACATACATACATACACTGAAGATATGACACTGATACACACAACTATTTGTTTTTACCGGGACGGGCATACATTAAGCACATTTTACCCTTAAAATAAGTTTTTCCCGGGTGAGTGTCTTTCACATTTGAGTGGCCTATATTTCACAGTTGCATCTTACCGTGAAGCTGTTGTTGACATTTTTTGTACTCGATTCTGCTACACTGGCGTCCGACAGGTCAACCTCGTCAAATATTAGAGACTATGGAAAGACAAACAAGCAGCATGTTAGGTTTACAAGCCTATGTATCATTGATTTTTATTCATGCATGACATCTTCAAACCCCATAATTTTTTAAGAGATAGAAATAAGATAAAAACTCCCAAAGGGGTTAAAAAGGTGGGACAAATACAAGGCATTAGTATGAAATTTCCCCACAAAACAAAACCTAAAAATTTTTAAGATTCAGACATGCAATATCCAGCCTTAAAAAACGCCACCTTCATAATGAGCACATAATATTTAGAAGCCTTTTATTCTCATCAGACTACCACAAGCTTATCTTGTGGGACTATCTTTTTATTTGTTACGGGGTCTAAAAAATTTAAATTTTAATATTGAACTTTGTACAAATACCAAAAAAAATTTAAATTTTCCCCCGGTTGACGAGATGGAATGAAAAAAAAATTTTTGGTCAACTTTGGCTAAAAACCTGAAAAAATTTCCCCAGGGGGGCCTTTGGTTTAATCTAAAAGGGTTACCCGGTTAAGGTAAATTTTTTTGTTGGATATATCCCTGGTGAAAAAACTGACACAATGTCCCGCACCCCTTTTAAAAGATTTTGCCCAACCGGTCAAAAATTTGTTTTCACATATTGGTAAAAAGAATTCCAGAAAGGGGCACTTGTTGATGATCTGTTTATAAAAAATTACCTGTTTATTTTAAATTTTTTAAAAAAAAACAATAAAGTTTTTAGTGGGGGCCTTCTTTCTCCTCTGTTTTTTTTAAAAAATTTACATTTTCTCCCCCCCCCCCCCCCCCCCCTTCGGGCTCGGGGGTGGGGGGAGTACATCATCACTTACTTCCCTTTTTAAAAAGGGGGTGCCCTTTTCATGTAGCCTCTTTAATGTCAAGGGCCTAAATCCCCCCCATAAAAACGCCCCTCAGTTTTTTTATCACTTCCAAAAGAACATTTCATAAAGCTTGTTTTCCAAGAGACCCCTTTTAAAAACCCAAAACCAACCCCCTTTTCCATTAAAAACAGGAAATTACACAAAAAGGGTTTTTGGGCCAATCCCCTCCCCCTCCAAAAGAAAGGGAGTAGCAAATCCCCAAACAAACCCTCCCCCTCCCCCCATCGGGGTCTTGACTGCACAAACGAGCTAAACCGGGAAATGTGATTCGCCCCGGGTCTAAAAAGGGACAAAAACGTTTACCAAAGTTAACGTTTATGCCCCTAACCGGGACCAGGAAATTTTCTGCTAGAAATCTTAGACCCCCCCTGAACTCTGAGGCGAGAGGGGCTGTCTTTTTTTTTTGGGGACCTCAATATACCTGGCCCCCACTCTTGACAACTTTCCCCTGGCGGCACTCTTTTTTCCCACCTGCTATTAAAAAAAGGGGAAGAAGTCCCTTCTTCGCTTTCAGCTTTGTGCGGGGAGGCGGGGTCCCCAAAAACCCCGCGGACAGGGCTAAGTTTCTTCTCGCGCCCCAAATACAACATCAAATTGACTATATCCCGCCCAAATTTGTCCCCTTTCCCCTGGTTGGAAAACCTCTATGGAAATATATATGGTCAGCCCCACCCCTTATCTTTGCTGTTTCCCCTTTCCCTTTCCTCGGCTGCCGGCGGGGGACTTGGAGCTGAACGAATCTCTGCTCGCCGACAGGGTTTTGCTTGGCTGTTTTTACATCGGACACCGGCACTTTTTTTCCCCGACCAGGGGGGAACCCCTGCCTCTGGGTCAAATGGGAAGCCTCAAATGGCCAAGGGGCCTTTCTGATTAAACAGGTACCCCTGAAGAGGGCTAGGCCCCCGCCCCCTCACTGAACTTTACAAAAAATAGCGTATTTTGAACTCCACATAAGCGGGCTCTCTCCCTTTCTGTCCTTCAGGATTTTGGGGGCATTGGAGACACGCCGTTCTTAAGTCTTCAGGGGGCAGATTTTCCCCAAGTTTGCCGCAGAAAATTCTAGAATTCGGGAATAAGAGTCAGACCCCTGGCGAGGCCTTAGGGAAAAAATGGTTGTCCTTCACCCCCTTAAAAAAACCCAACGGGGAAATGGTACATACTACACCTGAATCGCAAGGGAAATTTTCCCCATATTCAAAGCGTCCCAGTGCCATCCAATCCTCGTCGCCCCCCGAAATTGGGCATGATTCCCCTTCCTTACAAAAAATTTCTTTTGGGGGCTATTCAGGCACTAAAGCTCCTTCCTGCTGACGAATTGAAGCTTGCGTGGACAGTCCCCCCAACGGAAAAAGCCCCCCCCGGACTTTTATACTTTCACAGTTTTTTAAGACCTTGCTCCCGGGTCCTTTTCCTACCTGCTCGCGCTTTAACGACTTCCAGGCTTTCCCCCTTTTCAAAAAGGTCTCCTCTGAGGCCATATTTCTGTGATCCCGAAAAAAGGAAAAGATCCCCTGTCCTGTGGAGTTACCGCCCATTCATCCTAAATGTGGCCTTTAAGGGTCTACGCCAAAATGTTAGCAAACCGCCTGAATCCTCACCTACCTACTCTTATTCCCCCGCCGGGGGGTTTTGTTCCGGCGGGGGAACCCGGGACAATACGCTCAAGACTTTAGCCCTAAGCACGCCCTTTCCCGGGGGACCCCCTTGATGGCCCTGTCGTCGACACTAAAAAAGTTTTTGACGGGAATCTCGGGGGAAAATCCTTCATCTACCCTTGCAGTATGGGTCTAGGCCCGCTTTTTATGCCCAAAAAACCTTGCACTAACCGTTTGTCCGTCCGGAGGGTTAAAAAAATGGAACTCTACTGATCCTTTTTATTCAAAGGTACCAGACAGGGATCCACTCCCCCCGTATTGTATATTTTGTTATGGAACCTTTTTGGACCTGTGCGCCCCAAACCCCGGACATCAAGGGTATCACAATTGGTGGCAAATTTTTAAGTGCAGGCTTTCGCCGATGACTCCTGATTTATTTACAGATCCGCTCATCCTTTTTCCTTCCCTGTTTTCCGATTTGCGCGTTCAGTGCCTGGTCCAATTTTTTAAAAAATTACGCGAAGTCTGGGGCCCCAAATATCAACATAGATCCTGCAGTTCTGGAGGTCCTTGGGGGAAATTTCCCCTTTTCTGGCCCTCCGAGGGGATTTCATACCGGGGAACCTTTCCCGCCGACCCCCCAAATTATTTACTCCCAAATTTTCTCCCCTATTACCAAAATATCCCCCTTTCAAGACTGTCCCTAGAGACTTTCCGTTTTGGCAGATGAACACTTAAAATGTCCATTTTCCCCAAAATTTTTGTACCCTTTTCAAAATCCCATTTATACCCGAAAGTTAGGTTAAGACCCCGTTGTTTTAGTGATTTCATATGGGCCCGCGCCCCCTAGAATTCGCGCGCCTTTTCCAAGCCTAAAAAGGCTGGTGGGTTGGGCCCTTTCCGACTGCAGGCTTTATTATTTTTGCAACGGCCTATGCAGGTTTTTTGACTTTTTCATAGCCCCAGGAAACTTTGGGGACGCATCGCGCAGGGGTTTTGGTCCCCAGTCTCTAATCTCCCCCCTGTGGACACCCGGGGGTACCTTGCTGACCCCCCAGGAGTCTTTCGCGCGGCCCAAACTTTTCAATTTTTAGGGGGCGTTTTAAACCCCCCGAAACCCTGCTGGATTTAAAAAAGGCCCCCTTTTCCGGTCTCCGATAATCATCTTTCCCTGCGGTGCTGGGGAACTCGTTTCTTGGGAGCTCCCAAACGCACCCCTCCTTACCCATATTCATGACAAGGGCAATTTTGTCCCCCCAGCGAATCTCTTACAGGCAGGCAAACGACCCTAGCTTTATTTTTAAAACATTCAGCAAAATTTTTTTGCCCCTGTCATAAAAAACTTAATTTTTAAAAGGGCCTAACCCTTTTGGGAAAAAATGTCTGTCCTCTTCTGTCCCCCAGGGATTTAATCCCCAGATTTATCGTGGCTCCTTTCCCCCACTACCAGCCCTCCCTTCCTACTGTACAGCTGGGAAAGGACGCAGAAGACCTTACCCCCCACCCAAAGGAAGCGCTGTTTCACTTCCCACAAAGGTCATCGCCATAAATCCCAGGAAACCTGCTCAAAATTCTTTCTGGGGGTACCCGGGTGCCGGTTTTTTTAAACAAATGGTACCCCCGCCCGGACATTTGCTGGCGTGTAAAAAAGAGCCGGCACCATGGGTTCATATGGTGGGGATGTGAGGCCCCCCTTTAAAAAGTTCTGGGGGCACTGGCCTCGGTATTAAAGAATGCTTTGGGGGGAAGGGAACAAACCTTCCGAAGCAGGCTTCTATTTATTTCCAATTCTCACAAAACCACCTAAAAAAAGTCCTGATTCGCACCCCTTTTCCCCGGCACCAAAACGGTAATCCCCCGGGGACTGGCCCAGACCCACCCCCCTCTGTACGAGTGGTTTGGGGGGGTCTCCCTTTTTCTAAGCAGGAGGAGCTCTGGCGCGCTCCCTGAAGGCTTTGGGGTTCCTTTTCGTGGGCCCTGGGGCCTCTACCAAGCACCAAGCATTTAGGGCCCTCCGGGGATAGGGGTCGAAAAGGGGTTTCCCTTTAATTGGGCCCCTTTTTTGTCACATTCTTTTTTACGCTGCCCCCCCCCCCCCCCCCGGGACCCGACGGAACCCCCCCCCCCTTTTTTTTTTTTTTTCTCTCTTTCTCTTCCCTTCTCCGTGCCCTTTCTTTTATTACTTTTTGTATTTTCCTAGCAGTCACATTGTCAATTTGTTCTACCCTATGCTCACTGCAGAACATACATATACTCTTGCATACTTTGGTATGTGTCTATTCAAGATGTTTCATATTGTGATCTGATTGCTCACTATGTTCACTTATTTGTTAAAAACCCGTTAATAAACACTAAGTTTAAAATAAAAAAATCAATAAAGTTTCTTTATACATATAAAAAAAAAAATATTTTGCAAAACCAGACAGAGCCCTTTACTCACTCCCCCCTTCCTCCTGCATACCATGTAACCTCCATTGATCACATGGCCTGAATGGACGTTTTGACATCACTCAGTGGGTGTGCTGTGAAGCCAGGCTCAGCTCGGACACACTCCCCTGTAGTGGGTGTGACCTGAGCAGAGAACGATCTGGCTAACTCTAGTGACTTATCAGTCACTATGTAAACAGAGTTGCTGACAGGAATGTAATCATTCAGTACAGAGCTGGAGGGCGAGGGTGTTATACACATATGTGTACATAGTGACTCCTCACTGCCAGAGTCTTGGCTGCTTCATTATTGTGCACTGAGAGGGAGATGTCTTTTTGATAAATTTGCTAAATAGACCTTTTCACCTGGTGAGAAGACTTGCATTGTGTGATTGGCTGAATGCGCATTAGGACTTCTGAGATTATCCTGCAGCAGTCAGAAATGTCTGTCTACATTCTGTCATGCACTCTAACCCCTATAATGTAATGAATGATTCGGACATGGGTCCTAATCGAAATTTACAAATAATTAAGGGAGTATTCTATCTATTAATTGTTCTATAATTGGTTAATTTTTTTAATGAAAAGGTGTTGCTTAAATATTGTTTATATTGGTTGTCTAATAACGATATACTGTCAATTTGCATACAATACTCCTTAAAACAGACATTATAAAACCTTGTGGACAACTTTTAATAAAGAAGAGAAAGACTGCACTGATGTCCATCTTTGATGGAAAGCTGCACAATAAGGGCTAAGTCGCAGGTTTATTGTGATATTACTCCATTTCTGGAACGGAAGCTCTTTATGTGTGGTACACAAAAGCACAAATGGGACACGGTTCTGAATACATTTGCCCTGTAAATGTCTATGGCCTCAGCACGACCCTATTTGGACAACTTTTTCAAGGTATCCCAAAGGATACCACCAATGGAGGCCAGAAACTTGATGTGAATGGGAACTTAAAGGGATGGGCCCACCATAGACTTTGATGGTGCGTCTGGGACCTGCAGCTTACTCAGCTTGCACACAACTCTTCATTCCGTTTTAAAGGCATTACGAATACAGACTAAGGCTATGTTCACACGGGCAAATTCCGTCATGCATTTCGGCGTGTATTTGCGCTCTTATACGGGCGAGATGCGCGCCGAAATTACAGTAATCCATAGTTCTAATAGAGAACTATGGATTACGCCTCCTCTCCCCACTTGTACAATACGATCGTATTGTATGCGCAGGGAGATAAGCGATATGTCAATTACTTGCGGCAAATATGCGCCGCAAGCAATGACCGTCAATGGTGCCGGCGGGCCCGCCCCCCCCCCCCCCCCCGACTCAAAGCACCCGTGAATTGCGGCCGTCCTGAACTGCGCATTACGCCATGTGAACATAGCACACAGTAAAGAGAGAGTAGACGAACAGATTGTGTGCAAGTGTTCCATTCTAAGGCCCATCAATATGCCATCAAAGGTTATGGTGGGAACACCCATTTAAAAACAGGTCCACGGTGTTTCAAGATCCCACACAACAATTCTGCAATAAATACAGGCATTAATTCCAGTTTACGTGAATAACTACTTAAACTAGGCTTTGAAATCTATCAAAATGTAAGGCCAGCAACATGTAAGCCATTTATACTCCTCTAACCCTTTAATAATGAGTAAAAAGAAAAGTGGCTTAGCTGGGGCTTACATGGATCTCTTGTTGGCAAACCTAATGTCTTACTCTTAGCTCATTAGCAATACGATACCATGTTTGTCATTGGAGCTTTAATGGATTTATATTAAAGGGAACCTGTCACATAGATTATGCCCCACTTGCTGAGGGCAGCACAAGCTAGTGTCAGACCTGCTGTTTCAAGCGCTGTGTCCCTTATTCTTTAAGATGCTGTATTTTTAAATCATTTAGCCCTCAAATCTTATTCATGAGCAGGTGTTAGCCCCACCCACCAAAGGCTAGCCTCGCCCACCTGGCAGTTTTTCACATGATTCTACCTATTCAATGTAATAGGTTTATCAGTTGAGGTGGGCGGGGCTAGCTTCAGGTGGGCGGGGAATTAAAAAAACTGACTCTTTGAATGACTTTTCTGGCTGAAAACTGCAGGTTTGAGCATTAAATACTGAAACTCCAGCATCTTACAGAATAAGGGGTCACAGTGCTGGAAACAGCAGGTCTGACACTAGCTTGTGCTGTCCTCAGCAAGGGGGGCATAACCTATGTGACAGGTTCTCTTTAAAAAATTATTCTAAAATAAGAAAAACTTTTTGTTACATACAACTGTAAATAAACTTAGATGACTACTACTGTTGAATGTCTGCACTAGCAGGAGTCATTGGGGCAGACTTAGGAACAGTTCTGGTACACAAATGGCACAACTATACAATATAGATGGCAAAACACCCTACAAATACTGCTCCACTCACAAACACTAACAACATGGAAAATTAAAGCACCACCAGTTATGAATAAAATCATAAGGACCAATGAAAAATGACAGCCCCAATCTGAGCAGCTTTGATGGGAATCAGCACCATCAATCTCTCCAATGTATGCCTATCAAATTTGGGAGACTAAAATCCACACAGTTTGTTTCAATAAAAATTCCCTCATCAAACTTTGAGAATTTGAAAGACCTCGTCACAATCACAGTCATGCATTACTAATGTGTTACTGTGCACAGCTATTTTGTTTACATAGAGTGCTGTGAACCGCACAGCGCTCCTCCATAATTACACATCAGAAATATCTGTAAACACATGGTAAGGAGTTGCATGCATTAAATATATCTCCAAACCACACAAGGTGCGTCCAAGAACAACACAGCAAGCCACTTGTGTGCATCTCCCTATTGTTCACCTTTAAAGGGGTTGTCTCACTACAAGGTTTGCTTTTTATGTTAAAGATCTTGCAAAAACAAGTCACTTTGCAATATGTGTCCATTAACAGTGTCCTACCTATTCATAGATATCCCCTCTTGTATGAGCTGTATCAGCTCCGCAGGTCGCTATAGCTACAGACCTGTTCGATCTCTCCTGATAGGCTGCCAGCACTGGTTGCTATAGCTACGGACCTGGCTTCTACTGCAGCCTAGTAGAAGCCAGTAAGAACGCCCCTGAATTTAAAATGAAACCAAGAAAATAGCACTGAAGTAAGATGAGACAACCCCTTTAATCTGTTCTCATGTGTGCTTGAGTGAAAAAGTATGTGCATGCGCATGTGTCTTACTGACATCTGTCACTCTTAGGGCTGGTCTCCAGGGTTAAAAGGTTATTGGTCAGTTTTTCAGATGCTTTGTGGTTTTAGAAACCGTCTGAAAACCAACAAGAAAGTGCTCCCCCATAGACTTCAATAGAAAATCTGTACAGCAGCCAACACTGCACGGATTTTCCGCCGGATGGTTCTGGACACCGCGTAACGAAAAATTTAGAACATGTTCATTCTTCCGCCTGGTTTTTGGACAGAACATGAACATGTGAGTGCAAAGGGGGGCGGCTTGAATCTGAAAACCGCAGACAAAAGCTGATCCCCTATGTGTTGAAAAAGGAGAAAATACCGGTCGGGAAATCCAACCGGTATTTGGTCTTTGCAGTGTGAATGCACCCTTCGTGTAAGTACACATGCCTTGTAGCGTAACATACGTTCGCGTGTCGCTATACTCCTGCTGTTGGCACTGGCCAGCGTGTACTTCAAACAGCGCTCTGGCCCACCTCCCATCCACCTATCACTTTCCCCATAAGCACTAACAAGAAGTGACATGTTGCTTCTTTCTGGGGGCGCACAGTACGTGCCAGGGAAAAAAAAAAGGTAATCACAGCATTCAATGATTACCGTATTTTTGTGGCATACTGCAGTGCAATTACGCCTGGAAGTATGCCCTGCAAATACATCGTGTGAACATACCCTTTGGGTACATTCAGGCTAAATCTGCCTCCAATCTGACTGCAATCTGCCTTAAATTCTTCCTAAAGGAGATTCAGTGTCGTCGTTCACACAACGCGGATTTTCCCTGGCGCGAATTTCTTTTTAGTGCTGAAAAAGAACTGACATATCAATTCCGGAGGTGGATTCCTCTCCGAATCCTCTCCTCACATTTACGTATATAGGAAGCTGAAAATCTGCCTGTGGAAATCAGCATCTGCAACTCAGACGAGGATTTAGCACTGATTCGGCATGCTAAGGATACGTTCACACAATGGAATTCAACGCTGAAAAGATCAGCGCCAAATCAGAAATTCCGTGAGATTCAGAAGTGGATACGATACTGAATTTGCAAGGCAGGTTTTCTGCCTCCTATGACTTATAATGGCAGCGAGGAAACCACCTCATAGAATGGACACCTTCATTTTCGGAATTCAGCGGCAACAAAGAACATCTACATGTGAACACTGATTTTCTATAGGGTATAATGCAAGTCCAAATACCATCTGACTGGATGCTTATTTTGAGGCAGAATCAGTGTACAAATCTGTCGTGTGAAAATACGCTTAAGGGCCATTCACACGGCTTATTGCAGGGACGGATTGCAGCCGTATTGCGCGCTGTACTGCGCTGCAGTATGGCTGAAATCCGTCCCAGCCATTATGGTAATCCACAGTTCTCATAGAGAACTGTGGATTCCGTCTCTCCTCCCCGCTCGGCGAATACGGCGGGCGGGGAGAAAGTGACATGCACACTAGCCCAGCGGGATACGCGCCGTGGATAATGCATGTCTATGGGGCCCGGGGCAGCCCCCCCCCCCCCCCCGCCCATCCCTTACTCAAGCCATAAATGCGGGCGAAATCCGTCCCGCAATTACAGCTTGAATAAGTTGTGTGAACCGGGCCTTAGGGAATGTTCACACTGCATACCGGGGCGCGTACGGTATGCGCCACAGTACGCTGTGTGTTTAGGAAGTACACGCTGATCAGCACGTACTTCCAAGGACAGGGGGTGGCCGGCCCCATTCACTCCTATTATCAGCGGCACGTAAGCACCGCAAAGAAGTGATCTGTCACTTCTTTCCCCCGGCGTACAATACGATCCTACGTATCTATGAGAGATATGAATTACTGTAATTGTGGCGTGCATTTTGCCCGTATTAAATCACAAAATGCACGCCACAATTACGCCGTGTGAACATACCCTTAGGGGTCAGGATATCAAGGTGGAGATGTGGGGTGGTGGAGAAAGAGTAACCAGACATTCTGTGAAGAAGACGCAGCAGATCCACAAAAAAATAGAGCAAACCCTAAGGCCCCATTCACACGACTTATTTGGCCGTGGATTGGAGCCGTACTGCGCCGGATTTGCGCTTCAGTACAGCTCCAATCCGTCCCTGTCATTACGGTAATCCACAGTTCTCATAGAGAACTGTGGCTTCCGTCGCTCCTTCCCGCTCGGCGAATCCACCGCGGGGGGAGAAAGTGACATGCACATTATTTACAGCGCGTACTCGCCATAAATAAAGCATGGTCTATGGGGCCGGCGAGCAGCTCCCCCGCGGCGCACCTGCCCCTATTCAACCGTACGGGGATCCTCGCAATTACGGCTTGAATAAGCCGTGTGAACACGGCCTAAAGGTGCGTTCACACGGCAAGTGACAAATACCAGTCGGACTTTTGTCCGCGATGAGCGGAGAAAAGCCCTCCCCCTTCACATTCACGGATTCCGTCCGAAAACCGGACGGAAGAACGTGCACGTAGAATGTTTTGTGAGCGGCCCGCGGGCGGAAAGCCTATGCCCTCCCTATACCCTCCCTTTTATCCACATCTTCTCCATGCCCCTGGCTGCACTTCATGGCTATATATTAGCGCATCTCAAAAAACGAGAATATCACTGAAAGATCATTGATATCAATAATTTAAATAGAGAAACACATATATTGAATAGACTATATATACTATATTTGTGAGCCCTATAATAAATAAAAATATATTCCAATTTTTTGAGATGCACTAGTATCTTGTAACCATGTAACTAGTTTTATTCTGGAAAAGGTTGTTTTAGGAGTGTTAACTCCTTAACGACCGCCCACTGTCTCTTGACGGCGGGCATTTCAGGTCGTTCGTCTGCAGCTACATCTTTTGGCGTTGCTGCAGACAACGGAGTTTGCAGCTCCGGACGCCGCAGCAGCGCTGAGAGCGGGGCTGTACTACACAGCCCTGATCCCAGCGCAGCTCCTGCAAGTGCCGGGGAGCGGGGGAACCTCTGCACCCCGGTGCTTTAACCCTCTGATTGCCGCGGTTCGTCACCGCAGCACAATCAAAGGGTTTCCCTGCTCTGTCAGGTGATCGGAACACCCGGTGACCCGACAGAGCCTAGGGAACAGTGCACAGTCAGCCTGGGGACATAGGTGCCCAGAGCTGTCTTTTGTAACAAGCCAGTGACCAAGGAACACTGTGTGCTGTCCGGTCACTGCCTGTGTCAGACTGACACAGTTTATAATGTATTAGCATATATAAAATATGCTAATACATTCCCAAAGTTTTAAAAAAAAAAAAAAAAGAAAACAGTTCTCCCTTCATGGGATTTAAAGAAAAAAGTAAAAAACAAAAGTGTAAAAAAAATAATAAAATAAAAATAAATATTTAATAAAAAATAATATATTACACACACACACAAAAACCCCTACACATACTAGGAATCCACACCACTGTAATAACCTGTAGAATTAATCTAATAAGTTATTAAGTGTGAAATGTGAAGGGTTGTAAAAAAAATAAAAAAAAAAAAAAAAATTGAAAAAAAAATTCTGCAATTAGTTATAAGTGAATTTCAACTATTCCCCCATAAAGTACAACTTGTCTCGAATAAAACAACTGTGTCATTGAAATAATAAAAAAATAAAAAAGTTACAACTGTTGAAACGCAAGGAGGCAAAAACTAAAAAAATGTTCTGGTCATTAACTACTTTTCAGGCGTTCGGCTTAAGGGGTTAAATGAATGCTGACTGCAGTGAAAATATAGCACAACATGATGGAGTTTCTGGAATATGTATGAAATGTTCTCACCAGAAAATGAACAAGTTTCAAATGAAAAAAAAGTGATACAACCAATTAAATGTCACCCAAGTTTTCTCAGTATTCCCACACCTACCACCAAAGCTAAAACAGAAATATTACGGTCCGGAAAAGGGATGACTGGAAAGCTCGCCATTACATTTTTCGGGATTAGACCCTCTGTATAGAAATGCTGGAAAAGACTGATTAAACTGCCTTATTTGGTTTAATGCTGAAAAACTGTGAAACTAAAATTCCGCTCTACAGTGCTCTGACGTCAAACAGGGAGAATAAAAATAGTGTGGGTTTCTGCCTCAAATAAAAAACACTATGTCCCTGTACTGTGTGTGGTAATCTGTAATTGTGCTGCCAAAATTACATTTCCCATAGGAGTTGCATAAAAAGATACTAAAATAAGAAATCCTGAAACATGTGCGGCTTCTCCAAGCCACCAAGAGCTAGGACTACTCTGACATCCAGTGCTCAGAGCGGATCCATAATCCACAGCCTTGCAGAGGCTAAATCCTATCCGACCATGGCACCGTGAACCCCGCTGGAAGGAAATGATCACGTCACATCTATTTTAACCGACTCATCTGTTCGTTTTCCATGTATACAGAGAATTCTGCTATACCACTTACACATTAAAAACATATCTTCCATGAAGGAAATCTCTGGATTACTCGCTCCATAACATGATAGACTAAGAGACTGCTATTCAGGCATCACGCTCTGCCTGAACGCTCTAGTTTTAGCTGACTTAAAGGGGTTATCTCACTAAAAGCACTGCTTTTCATGTTAAAGATCTTGCAAAAACATGTCACTTTGCAATATACAGTCATGGCCAAAAGTTTTGAGAATGACACAAATATGATATTTTCACGTGATCTGTTGCCCTCTGGTTTTTATGTGTGTCAGATGTTTTTATCACATACAGAAATACAAGTGCAATCATATTATGATTAACAAAAGCTTTTATTGACAGTTTGAGTTAATGCAGCAAGTCAATAATTTGCAGTGTTGACCCTTCTTCTTCAGGACCTCTGCAATTCTCCCTGGCATGCTCTCAATCAACTTCTGGACCAAATCCTGACTGATAGCAGTCCATTCTTGCACAATCAATGCTTGCATTTTGTCACAATTTGTTGGTTTTTGTTTGTCCAACCGTCTCTTGATGATTGACCACAAGTTCTCAATGGGATTAAGATCTGGGAGTTTCCAGGCCATGGACCCAAAATCTCTATGTTTTGTTCCCCGGAGCCATTTAGTTTATCACCTTTGCTTTATGGCAAGGTGCTCCATCATGCTGGAAAAGGCATTGTTGATCACCAAACTGCTCTTGGACGGTTGGGAGAAGTTGCTCTTGGAGGACATTTCTGGTACCATTCTTTATCATGGATGTGTTTTTAGGCAAGACTGTTAGAGAGCCGATTCCCTTGGCTGAGAAGCAACCCCACACATTGAATGGTTTCTGGATGCTTTACAGTTGGCATGAGACAAGACTGGTGGTATCGCTCACATGTCTTCTCCGAACAAGGCCGTTTTCCAGATGTTCCAAACATTCGGAAAGGGGATTCATCAGAGAAAATGACTTTACCCCAGTCCTCAGCAGTCCACTCCTGTACCTTTGGCAGAATATCAGTCTGTCCCTGATGTTTTTTCTGGAGAAAGTGGCTTCTTTGCTGCCCTCCTTGACACCAGGCCGTGCTCCATGAGTCTCCGCCTGACAGTGCGTGCAGATGCACTCACACCTGCCTGCTGCCATTCCTGAGCAAGCTCTGCACTGCTGATAGCCCGATTCCGAAGCTGAAACACTTTTAAGAGACGGTCCTGGCGCTTGCTGGTCTTTCTTGGGCACCCTGGAGCCTTTTTGGCAACAATGGAACCTCTCTCCTTGAATTCCTTGATGATGCGATAGATTGTTGACTGAGGTGCAATCTTTCTAGCTGCGATACTCTTCCCTGTTAGGCCAGTTTTGTGCAGTGCAATGATGACTGCACGTGTTTCTTTAGAGATAACCATGGTTAACAGAAGAGAAACAATGATGCCAAGCACCAGCCTCCTTTAAAGTGTCCAGTGGTGTGATTCTTATTTAATCATGACAGATTGATCTCCAGCCCTGTCCTCATCAACACCCACACCTATGTTAATGGAGCAATCACTGAAACGATGTTCGTTGGTCCTTTTAAGGCAGGCCTGCAATGAGGTTGAACTGTGTTTTGGGGGAAAAAGTTCATTTTCTAGGCAACTATTGACTTTGCAATTAATTGCTGTTAAGCTGATCACTCTTTATAACATTCTGGAGTATATGCAAATTGCCATTATAAAACCTGATGCAGTAGACTTTGAAAAAATTAACATTTGTATCATTCTCAAAACTTTTGGCCATGACTGTATGTCCGTTAACAGTGTCCTACCTATTCTGAGATATCCCCTCCTGTATGGGCTGCATCAGCTTCTCAAGTTGCTATATCTACAGACCTGTTTGATCTCTCCTGATAGGCTGTCAGCACTGGTTGCTATAGCTACAGACCTGGCTTCTACTGCAGCCTAGCAGAAGTCAGTAAACACACCCCTGAGCTCAAAATGAAACCAAGAAAACAGGACTGAGGTAAGATGAATCAATGAAGTGACACAACCCTGTAACCCCTTCCTGCCACAGCAATTTTTGTTTATGTCAGGTTCATTTTTTCCTCCCCACCTTCCAAGAGCCATAACTTTTTGTTTATATTTTTGTCTACATAGAGGCTCATTTTTTATGGGATAAGGTTGGGTTCACACTATGGTATCGGTCAGGGTAAAAGGACCACGTAAATATACTATGCAGTATAATCCAATGAACAACTTTCAAAACATCTTATTTTAATGTTCAATTAATTTTTTCATGGCAGTAAAATAGTATAAACAAAAAGATTAAAAAGGGAACCTTCTTTCCTTATATGTGTCTTGATACAATACACCAAGTGGTCCTTTTTTTTTTGGGCTTGCATGGCATTGCATAGCGTGAAGGAAGTTCACAGCTCCATACTTGTGTAACTCATTCTGCCAAATGCTTGAAAACAGGGGGGGGTTACTCGAAAAGTATCAGGTGCGGTGAGCTGAGGACAGAATGGGTTACACGCACAAGCAGGGCATGTCCCCACTGCACGGTTTTTCGGCCGAAAATTAGCACAATTGTGCTCTATGGAAAACCCATGCAGTAGTCCCCACTGCACGGGTTTTACCGTCGGGCGGTAACATTGAGCAAGCACATTCTTCCGTCCGGTTTTCGGGCGGAATCGGTGCTTCTCAATGTGGAAGGGGAGGGCTTTTCTCCACCCCCCACCACCCTCCGCGGCCGTGGGGAGGGGCGCAAAACAGGACAAATACTGGTCGGCAAACCGATCGGTATTTGTCCTATGCCGTGGGGATGCACCCGTATGGAGCTGTGAACTTCTTTCACGCTATGCAATGCCATGCAAGCCAAAAGAAAAGGACCACTTGTTGTATTGTATCAAGACACATATAAGGAAAGAAGGTTACCTTTTTAATCTTTTTGTATATGCTATTTATGAAAAAATTAATTGAAGCCTTAAAGGGGTTGTCTCACTACATAGATTCATCTTACCTCAGTCCTGTTTTCACTTTGAATTCAAGGGCATGTTTACTGGCTTCTACTAGGCTGCAGTAGAAACCAGGTCTGTAGCTATAGCAACCAGTGCTGGCAGCCTATCAGGAGAGATTGAATAGGTATGTAGCTATAGCAACCTGAGGAGCTGATGCAGCTCATACAAGAGGGGATCTCTCAGGTCACTTTGCAATATGTGTCTGTTAACCGTTTCCTACCTATTCTATTTTTGCAAGATCTGTAACATAAAAAGCAATCCTTGTAGTGAGAAAACCCCTTTAAAATGATCAGAAAGACGTTTTGAAAGTTGTTAATTGGATTATACGGCACAGTAGATTTACGTGGTCTATGAAGAGAAGGGCTATGGGAGAGCCCTGTCTATGCCGGTGCATATGAGGTATTCGTGAGATCTGAGAAAAATCTTGTTGAGAAGGTGACAGTTAAATATTGTAATATATGGATAAAAGGAAAAAGGACACTGTGACCGGCCCATAGTCATTAATCGAAGAAACATAGTCCGATTTGGACTGTCTGCTGTATACTCTTTTTCTGTGGGACGCAAAAGCAACCAAAAGCGTTTATCATGGACAAACAGAGAAGACGGAGTCCAAATAGGATATATGTTCTATTTATGCTTGTGAGCCAGCTGCAGCTACATGGCAGTATCCATTGGGGTACCAACGGACAACTGCACTGTAACAAATACCGAATTGTGAACCCAGCCTAAGATGTACTTTTCAGCAGTATTATTTACTTACCATATAATGTGCTGGGAAATTTAAAAAAACAAAAAAAAAAAACTTGGTGAAACTTAAAAAACAACAATGGATAGATGAACACTTTCTATTACATGTTTTTGGGGACGCAAAGTGACCTGGTATTTTTTATTTTACAGTGTTAACTGGATAAATAGTGTTCTATTTTAATAGTATAGACACCGCAATACTAACTATGTTTAACTTTTTACATTTATTTGTAAACTGGTAAAAGCGGGGTGTTTTAAAACTTTTTTTAACTTTTAATTTTAGTGTATTTGGCCGATAAAGGGAGGAATGGCTTGTACATTGTTCCACAATAGTAATATATTGTGTATAATAATGGTTTTTCTATTACACCCTACCTAGGGCAGAAGTATTGCATTCATGGAGGCCTTTGTTAGGCCCCCAGCTACTGTTAAAAAAAAAAATAAAATGTAAAGCACCTCTACGATCTTGACTTGGGGACCAGAACAGAGCACAGCCCTCCTTTTGATCTCTTTGCTCCAGTCACATTTATGCCTACACCGCACATGACAAAACAACATCGGAAATCTGATGGCATTTTGGTGTTGCTGGACCGTGGAATCCAGCGGAATATGCAACATGTTGAATATTCCGCCAGATTTTTTACACAACGTGTTTTTCACTGCTGTCTATGCAGCACAAGGCACCGTTGCATTTCCGCCAGATTCCAAATACTAAAACCGCTGAAAATCCAACTGAAAACCTGTGCTGTGTAGACATAGCCTAAAGGAGTAAAAGACTGGACCGGAGTACTTGCTGATCTCAGCTGCTTCTAAGGCTATGTTCAGACGGCAATAATTGCGAGACGTATTTCGCCCGCAATTACGCCGTGAGCATTTCTAGTATCACACTTTTTTTTTTACTGAGCAGGAGGATAATAAGACATGCTTCGGGTTCACACGTTTTTATTACGTAGTTAAAATCTACTATGCTCCTGCAAAAGGGACTAACGAACGGCTTTAAAAAGCAATAGGATTACAGCGCCAAGCTCTCACCGTATAAACACTGCTTATTGGAAAAAATACTCAATGTCAATTTTCTTACCTTTGAATCCTTGGCATAGTAAAGGGTTCTGCCCCGGAGCTTAAAATAGCGTTTTTTCCATCTCTGAAATGAACTGGTTTGCTTCAGTAATAATCCTTCTTTGATACTTGTCTGGAAAGTAAACAGAAAAAAACACAATTGTCAAAAAGGAATGAGCACATTTCTCTTCTGCCTCCAGAACATGAGTGGTCAGCAGCGCGTTACAGCAGAAAGCCTCCTCTCCTCACTACGTCAAAGCTCACACTTTCTACACTTCTATATTCAGTGATACTAGAGGAGGTAATCACTGCAAAAATAAGGGAGAGTGCTGTACCAAATGTGCACCAACATATTCTGTAACATATGTTTATACACACACACATAGATAAATATATATATATATATATAAATATATATATATATATATACACACACACACACACACACATATATATATATATATATATATATATAAAAAAACACACACACACATATATATATATATATATATATATATATACACACACACACACATATATATATATATATATATATATATATATATATATATACACACACACACACACATATATATATATATATATATATACACACACACACACACACATATATATATATATATACACACATATCTATATATATATATATATCTATATATATATATATATATATATATGTTAATTGCACATTATGTTCATTTAAATCAAGCAGCAAATTATGATCAAATTGTATATATAAAGCAAAACTACATTTACTTACAAAATATGATGCCACCTAGTGCTTAAACCGTATAGTTAGGTGGACACACATGCTCACTCTCCTCACAGCCAGCATGGGTGGTACTCCACCGTGTTTAGGGGCTACAACAGGTCTGTAATATTTTTAATATGTATGATATGAAGTCATATGTGCATGTGGTCATAATTACGGCCTCCAAAGATTAATTTTATGAAGAAACTTCCTTCTTTTTATCCCGTTAGTAGAATTCTGGTTGGCCAAGTGTCAAAGGGGTTGTCTCACTACACATCTGCCATGGTGCTCAGCGTGGATCCAACGTCCATGACCCCCCGCAAATGGATTATTCTGTCAGTGGAAGCTGGTGGAGACAGTGACGAATTAGAAGTGGATATTCAAGTAAATGGCAAGTGGGCAGGAGTTCCTCTGATAAGATTACTCCAGTCACCATGGAGCCAACCACTTGTACCACCAACATGTCATACATAAGTGGATCATCAAAACATGGTTAAAATAAAACCTAATAAGATGGTCATTGTGAGAGGAATTCCAAAAGATCACCAAGGGTACATCGAGTTTGCAACAGCAAGGCAAATCCTTTTAATTGTAAACTTTGGCACATTCGGCTGAAAAAAGATTAAATTGATATTTCTTTATGGGGCAATTCAACAGACTAAAAAAAACCTATAAAGAACGGCGACATACTTATGTGTCTTGAAGTGCAACGTAGTAGAAGAGTGAAGAAATCCGTCGATACCTTTTCGAGGCTAACTGAGTATATTTGATGGTGAGCTGTCGAAAATATTAGCTCCCTTTTTCAGACATGGTGTTATACAAGAACTGTATAACATCATGTTCGAAGAAGGGAGCTAGTACTCTCGAAAGCTCACCATCAAATATCCTCAGTTAGCCTCTAAGGGCATGTTCACACGGCTTATTTGGACGATGTTTTGGACAAGGTTTTCAGAGCGTTTTCTCGCCCAAAACCACATCAAAACCTCGCCTGAAACACGCTTCTTCAGAAGAAGTTTTAGAGGCCTTTCTCAGCGAGGTTTTGGATCAGATTTTCATCCATACAAATTAATAGCCAGGACAAAACCTGCACCCAAAACCCGCTTCAAGAATTGACATGACACTTCTTTCCAAAGAAGTGTGTAAAAACCTCGTCGTGTGTGAACAACAACAAGGTTTTACATAGGAATCAATTAAATGAACTGGGGGCGTTTTGGACGAGGTTTTGGGCGAGGAAACCATCCGAAAACCTTGTCCAAATAAGCCGTGTGAACATGCCCTAAAAGATATCGCCTGATTTCTTCACTCTTCTACTACTTTCTATGGTTAACACGGTACAACATTATACTACTTGACGTGCAAAGGTCATTTTAGGGGATTTCTGATGTGCCATGGTGACAAGTCGGATGTTTTAGACATTGGGGGTCTGGATCCCGAGAGCCCCTCTGACCGTTGATGCAAAGTATCAGAACCGCTGAGCTGAGTGCTCCGACCTGCCAATTGTGATCGGCTCTGCTTGGGTCTCTTTAAAGAGTTAAAGGGGTTGTCTCGCTACAAAGAATAGCTTTCAAATTGTAGGGAACACAAAATAAAGACATTTTCCAAATATATTGCTTTGTTCCTCTGTTTTCCTAAGGAGATAAGTGAATTTATGACCTCCCTGGCTATTTCAGTTCCCTCAGTAACCAACCTGTAAACAATTCTCCCCCTGCTGTTTGTTCAATGAGATAACAGTGAGTGAAGTCATCACACATGTCTCTGCAGTGTCAGTGCTGCTGAGATGTAAAAAGCTTGATTTATGTAAAATAAACAGAACTGTAATTAGGGCTTTTGTTTTGGGGATCAGATAAAGCCTCCTGAGAGCAGTTTGAAAAGCTTCTTAGCTAATCTGATCTAATTAGCAACTGAAAGCATGGAGCAAGGAGCTTATGCAAATGAGTCAGTCTGAACCAGGAAGTGACAGAGTATTTCATTCATGCATTCTGTGAAACTCTGTAGGGAGACAACTCCTTTAAGTGTGTACAAGATTACGGTTAGTTTATGGTTCAGGACACTGCTAACACCTACCCAGGCAATTTCAGTAGTATGTGGTGGTCTCACCTCTTAGACGCTCACCAGTCATAGCCTCTGATGCGCCATGTTTTCTGAAATGACCATTACACTTTAAACTAGTCTACAGAATTTATTTTACAAGCTCTGGGAAATTTGTTCCCACTAATGATATTCATGATTACACGTATGCTACTGCAGCCGGTCACAGACCTAATGCAAATAAAGATTAAACGACAGTAAGCATTACAGCATTAATTATGAAACATAGTTTGTACCATCCATTACTGGATATTGCAAGAGACTTAATGGATCTATGTGACTTCAGTTCTGGGCTT